>APFE030129538.1:93556-132415 GCA_000404065.3 Pinus taeda
ATATATATATATTGCTTTCTAGAAGGGAATGACTTATGTTGTTATATAAAACATCAACATGGATTGTATGTCTCTTCATGATTTATTCTTCCTCTTCATCTACAAGGTGTGCATCTCAAAATTGCCATCCCTTTTGTTTATAGCCTTGCCTCTTTTTCCTTTTTGGGTTCTTTTTTACGAGTAGATGTGTGTTATGCAAGTCACTTGTTTAAAAGTATATTCTGCAAATAAAAGTCGTATTCTCATAGTCTAATACTTGGGTCCTGTTAGGGTCCTATAATAATAGGATTCATAATTTCGACTTGATTATGGTTAAGTATTGTAATATTGTACATACCTTTGGTTTCTACAAATATTTTCCATATTAAAATTAAAAAATGTGAAGAGGGTATGTCCTAAAATAAATATCAAAGGACAAAACGAATAAGAAAAGATAAAAAAAATGAAAAAAATATGAACCCCAAACAAAAACATATCATGAAAGTGTGCAAGTCCATGTGCCACTACTCTTTAATTTGCTATCTAAAATAATGGTTGTGTGTAGCTTGTCATACATGCCACAACCCATGATAGTCAAATTGTTAATCTTGACTACTTCATGCTTTAAATTTCTTGTTTATAGTTAGAGAATAAAGATCTGACCAAACTGTTTAATCTTAGCGGATCAATAGATAAGTAGAGAAATAAAATATGCTCATAAGCTTAATCTTAGCCATTGGAAGATATAATGTTAGAAGTAGATAGTTTAATTTTCAAAAGAAAAAGGACAGGAAAGGGTCTTCTAGCTTAAATAAACCCAAGAAAGTGAAGAAAAAATGTTAGGGTAAGAAAAAGGGTAAGTAGAAGAAAGGTTGCAGAAAGTACAAAGTTGATTGAAGCATAAGAACATATATCATGTTTAATCATGTGTTTTAGTGTGCAGGAGAAATTATGAAAGTAAAAGGATGCTTATAAACTGAGTTGGTTAACTTCCCCTTCATTTCATTTCAACCCCCACTAAATACTTACTAACTTCCCCTTTTACCCCTTCATTTCTTATGAAGACACCTTTTCCCTTCATTTTCACCCTTGCCCCTTGGTTTCACACATTCCCTAACAAATTACCCTCCAAATTCATTCCCCTACCCAAAAACCTTTTTCCCTTTGAAAAAATCACTTTCCCCTTACTAATTCCCTATTTCACTAAAAAACCCACCAAAAATCCTTATCCTAAGTTTAAATTCCCCCCTGCATTAATTTATTAACTCCACAATTTCACTAATTCCCGATATAAGACCTTTTAACCCACCCCTTGGTGTGGTTAACAAAACCCCGCCACAGTTAACACTGGTGACCCATGGAAAATTTTAGGGGCTAATGTTCGCCCAGTGGGCTAATTTTCCATGATTTTTCCAAAAAATGATTCGCCAATTTCCAATTTTTATAAAAGATGATTCGCCCAAATTTTAGAATATAAAATTATTTTACCTTAAAAATCGCCAACATTATATAGTGGCTATATGATAATCATTATAAATTTGAATAATTTTACAAATATATCATTAAAAAATTTATAGTTTGCATATTAGGGATTAGTGAGATTCGCCAATGATTCTAAACTTCAAGAAAATTTTCCATCCTTAAAATTTTCCTTGCGTGACTGGTCCCACTACTTTTAACCCATTCATTACATATTTGACCCCGTTGATTCATTAATTAATTCCCTCGGGCCCCGCAAATCTCCACCCATTCTCCCGCTGCACAAATTCACCACGCCACAACCATTAGATCTGTCACCCCCATATCTGATGGTGTGCATCCATATCGCGTCCATTCACCTCCCGAACTTTACCCACCCAAGAGCATGCGCTATGAGCGGTACTGCCCAGGCCCTTTTAACTACGTCGCAGCAATGTGTGAACTCGCATGCTCTCGAGTAAATATCACCCGATGGCCAAAAGTGGTGTGATGGCCCCCTAAACCACCTCCCCATGTAAGCGAAAACCATCACTATTCATTATGTTTTTCCACGCCAATTTCTAAACGTTGCTAGTTAAAAGGCCACAAGCCCCCATTTTTACCCTTTTTGCTCAATTTGCTTTGTGAAAGCTTCCAAGCCTTCCTGCACAAACCCGAGTTTCTACAACCAAATTCAACCATCGAGTACCTTCCGAGTACGCCCCAGACGCTCAATTCAGCCATCCACAACATACCTGAAGCCACATTACCCTCTGTAGTTTCCATCAAAACTAGTTTGCAGTCTGAACCTCAAATTCCAGGTATTTTGATAACAAATTAGTACCGGCCCTCTCAATTTCAAGAATGTACAGTTAATTCTAACATTAAAGTATTTTAATTTAATTAATTTCCCTTGAATTGAGAGTATTTCCCACTGAATACCCAAACCCCTATCCTACAAACTGCCATGACCCTATCACTACACCTGAGTTTTCAAAACCTCACTGCTTCAACCTGTATAAGCATGATTCCCACATTTATCCTAAAGATGGCTACCCAAACCTCTTTGGATGTCAGACCTATGTCAATCCCTCACCTGGACATTGACCATTTGGCCCTAGCAGACAAGGATTTCCAAATTAAAGACACTACTACTCCAGGCCACCTTCTAAAAATCCACTGTTGGAGTAAGGATAGGTTCTTAAACCATGTAGATGTCATCAACCTTTGGGAATCCAATTTTCCCAAGTATACATTCCCAAAAGTTCACCCATTCCTCATGCTTTCTATTTCCCAAGCCAAAGGGCTATTGTGGCACAAAACCATGAGTTATTATTCACCATTACACTTAAGTCAATCAAATAGATGCTTCAAATCCAATATGTCCCCAATCTAACCCCTCTATCTAATGGAAATCTGTTGCACTTGTACATCACACTAGACTCTTCAGTGTTGTTTTATATGTTTTTGTATTACGAGACAGACAAGTTCCCTGTGAGGATCTAGAAATTGGACACCAAGGGAAAGGAGAGATCAACCATCTACTAGACACCCTTGGTCCAGAAGTTTTCCACAACATTCACCTACAAAGACTTCATAGACTCCTTTGTGTACCCAGTCACGAACATGCTGACTTCAACTACTTAGCCCAGAATCAGTCAAGACATCAAGAGGGTACTGCAATTGGCCAAGAACAACAAGGTGGGAGATTGGTACTTGTACCAAAACCACACTGAGATCAGAATTTATGGTTGTGACCTATCCCCCTATAAGTTACCCAAATACCTCCTTATGAGGATATTTTCTCTTGAATACTTGAGACAAATCATCAACTTTGATGAGGTCCACTTCCTAGCTTATAGGAAGAAAACATAGTTCAAAGTGAAAAACCAATTGGGCCCATTCATTTGCAATGATAGAGAGGTTGGACCAAAGGCCAATAGATTACTTCAACAAATGAAATTCAGAAACAGTTTCATCTGGAACTATGACCCTCATGGGGTCATAAACAAGATTAGACTCAGGGTCAAGTTGGGAGAATACATCCACCACCCAAGACCTAACATTGAATAGTTTTCTAACTAGGATGAGTGGATGGAGAACACCTTTATTGATATGGTCAGCATTATTGTGGATGTAGAGAAGACACTCATTGATCTTGAAAGACAATTTGATCACAACTCTTTCCTGCAGGTTCCAGAACAAGGGGAGCCAATGAACATTCCTCCTATCCTTCAAACCCCAGCCAATGAAGAGAAGAATCCTAAAAGGAACAGGGAGGAGGTATCTATCTTTTCCATGGAGACTACTAATGAAATGTTTGAGCTAAGCAAGAGGCCAAGTTGAATCCTATCTTTGAATAGGAGGAGAACATTTCTTCAGAGGAAATAACTGACACTGAGGCAATGGGGAAAAGAAGTGAAAAAATAGCTGCATCAGGTGAAACACAACAGCCATCAACCTCCAACACACAGATGATAGAGAGACAACAAAGTATGGAGATTTCTTCCTTGTTCAGGTCAGCTGACAAGGAAAAGGATATCAAAGATAGATTCAAAGAAATAAAGATGCGGAATGAAAAATTGAAGGCAGAGACATATGCCCAATACCTCAAGCTTACACCACCAAACCAGACCAGACTGATGTCAGCCTTTGACATCAAAGCAGGGAAAATGCAGGTATCATTTTTGCAGCCCACTATCTAGCAACCAGTCCTCAGTAGACTACAAGAAGAAAAATTTTGAGGTGTTAGCCAGGGATGCTCATCCCATTGATCAGATAGAGTTTCACAAGCATGCTGGAGAAATGATTTACTCCACCCTCACAGAAAAGGCCATGGATGATTTTAAACTGAAAGATTCATTGGATAATGTGACAACCCAATTCAGGTTGGAGAAGGCCTCCTCACAGGCCAAAGACACTAGGATAAAATCCTTGGAGGACTTGATCATCGAACTGGGCCATGACCCAAGTGATGTTAAGGCCAAAGAGAAATTAATCAAGAAGAAGAATGAGGATATAGTAGCCCTCAAGAAACAACTTAAGCTACCTCATTTACAACACCCAAAGGCGAAGGAAGTCTTGGAAAGCCAGACCAATCATGAGGAAATGATGGACCTAATACTGCAACTGAATGATCAATTAAAGGAGATGGAGAAAGAACTAGATAGCTTGATGCAGCACAAACAAGCTAATCTAGATAATGCTCCTGCAACTGTCATTCTGACAGTTACCACTATTTTACCTTCTACTTTGGTAGCATCTTTAGCTCCCACTACTCCAATGGCCAGTGCATTATCGGCTACTACATCAGCAACATGATCAACAAAAGGAGCCTCCACAGGTGATGAAGCAAACAGGCTCGTCTAAGTAATGGAAGAAATGTCCATTGAGACCACTGAAATGAACAGACTTAAGGAGAAAGTCACCAACCTGGAGACAGATTGCAAACTTGCCTAGATCATAAATAAAGAAAAAACAATAAAAGGATACAAGGATAAATGAAAGAGTAAAAATCTTGGAGAAAGAACTGACACTGGGTGAGCCTCTAGGTCAGGCTAATTAGCAACTGTGTGCCAATATCATTGAATTTGTCAATGATATTTGGCCATCCATTCAGGTTATTTTTGAATAGGTTTATTTGATAAAGCGGGCTATAGAAGCCATTTAGAAAGCTAAAGAAGAACTTGGAGATATGCCAGAGGAGGCAACAAGAATCACCCATTTCCTCAACTCCAAGAACAAGTATAAGCTGCAAGAACTAGAAATACCTGAGAGGAAAGGTACAATTTTAGAAGTCAAAAAAGTCCTCACTAAGAGGAATTTGATGTTGAACTTGGAGGATAAGTGTCAAACCATGCAAATAGTCGTTGACAGGTTCATGGTTAAGTTTGAACTTTTGAAGGAAAAGGGATTACCTTATCCCTTACTTATAAATGATAAGCTAATGACACAGGAAGATTACAATAAAAAGATCAAGGAAGTGGCCAGAGATCAGGTAAACAGTTCTTCCATAAAGGGAATACCAACAGGAAAAGTATTATACCAAACTTTTGAAAACTTGTTTTACCTCCAGCATGAGGTAAAACACCTTTTTATTAATAAGCCTACTTTTTCCAAATATACAGAGGCAGATGAGATATACTGAAAAATGCTCGATATCCAAATACTAGGTGTAGATACATGGGAAAAATTCAATGATTTATTGTAGTAAATACACAGTAAAAATATAAATGTACAGTAAAAAGTAAAAGAGCATAGTAAAAGGATATTGACAAGTCAGCAAGGGTAAAGTATATTAGATGAAAGAGTATCAGATGAAAGGTTAAAGTAAAATAGAACATCCAACGTGAAGACCAAACAGCCAACCAGCTTAAAGGGAAAAACATAAAAGAGCAAATCCAGCAAACCTAAATAAAAGGGACAACAAAGAGCACTTCAATAATTGTCTCTGTCTTCTTGCATGAAGATATTTATTTTTCCTAGATTAGTTCTCAATGCAGTTTGAGATATTTTGTAATTCCTTTTT
The DNA here is from genome assembly GCA_000404065.3 of Pinus taeda. Lineage (NCBI taxonomy): Eukaryota > Viridiplantae > Streptophyta > Pinopsida > Pinales > Pinaceae > Pinus > Pinus taeda. Next base: position 99,522 of record APFE030129538.1, read on the forward strand.
GTATAAATACTTCATAATTTGAAGCATTAGTGTGGATTATTTTACATTTGTAGAGTTATTTTGATCTTAAAATCTAAGGGTGATTGTACCATTTTCAAGTCAACAGACTGGAGCAAGTAATAAAAGCATTTTGCTACAGGATTCATGAGATGAGCTATTTGTAGTGAAGTATCTTCTTTGTTTGATTTTGTTACCTTCTTATGTGTTTCATAATCTTAAATGTGTTTTAAATATGAATGAATTAACTAGAGATATCACTCTGAATTTTTTTAAGTACACTCTATTTTGCACAGTTAGTCATTTACATGTTTTCCTATGATACCCGGATTTGAGAATGCTTAATTTCTCTCCCATCCCCATTGACTTCTTTCATTCCTTCCAGAGTCCAGCCTAAGGAACCCTTAATTTCTCCCTGGATCTGATTTGAAACCATTTCACCATTTAGCCTTTGAGATCTGTAGTAACTCATCTATCTTGCCCTGTAGACATTGTTTTTAGAACTGAATCCAGTCTTGTTTGTCTGACATTCGACCCCATATCCAAATGGTAAAAGAAAACCTCTGTTCATCTAAGTAAAGTGATCCGACCACCCAAATTCAAAACAAAACCCAAGTGCAAACAATAACTAGCCTAAAATCATCTTAACTAAAACATAGTTAAATTTTAAAGAGAGAACCCTCTCTGAGCATCAGGAAGGCTAGGTCCTAATCTCCAAAAGTGGTTTGTGGTTACCTTTGCCTTTTCTTCCTTCTTTAACTTTGAAAGAAATATCATAGTGATAACAAGTCCAATGGAATTTTTTGTGTTTCATTTGAATATAGCCAAGTATACCTTTACTAAGGTATATCTTTATGCATATTCTAGCAAAAGTAAGCAAACCTCTCTTTATTCTTTCACAGGTAATTTTTTGAATTTTCCAAGAGTATTCCAATATCCTATAACACCTTGTGGTGCTAAAAAGGAAGGGGGATATGTGGAAGTCTCACCCATACCAGCATTGTAGAAAACACCATAGTAGTGTCATCAAATTTTGAGAACCATGGCATAACGAAGAGCCCAACATTAACCCAAAACCAAGGCCCTTCATTTAGGAAAAACTCTAGTTATTTTTGTGTATCAAATTGAACAATTAAAATATTTTGCAGCATAAATAGGTATCACAGTTTGGCATCCAAAAAGAGAGAACCCATTGGTGTTTTGGTTCAGGTTTAGGCCAAAAACCATTAAATCTACAAATGATTGCCTTAGATTGAAGGGCATAAAAGAAAGATTTTACCTCTGAAAAAATTACTTCTATGGTTGCTTCTCCTTCCAATTGTTTGATAATGTATGGTCCTGGATTGTATTGGACCTGAGGTCCTAGATTTTTTTAGGCCCATTCAAAAGGAAGGGGAGTCTTTCCTTTCGCTACATCCTTGTAAGAAGCTGATCCATTTTGTGTCTTGGATTGTGAAGCTCCTCCATACAACCTCAAATTCAAAACTATGATTGAAATCCTAATGATGCAATATTATTTGATTTGTGAGTAGTCCTGGAGAAGCTCCCCTTAATATATCAAGCTTTGTAGCTCTGAAAGTATTCCCAACTTCTTTTCTATACTTAGTTTCAGCACATTGACAGAGTTTGAGCTTTTTTTATCTAGAATAAGGATGTCCTCTTGCTCACATTCATTATAAGTATTTATAAAGAAGACAATTCCCCTTACCTGTGGAACAAACACTCTAAACAGATAGGATGAATGGCTTCTTTTGGTGGTAGAAACTTCCTTCTAGGTACAAATACACTAGCCACCACTGGCCCTAATATCCCTAAAGTGTGTTAGTTTTTATTAGGGCTATATTCTTCTCTTCTTTGATAATTTAATTTTAACATTTCCTTGTCAATTTCACCCCATGAAATCATAACAATATTCAAATTTGCTTCATTATTTAGCAACATATGCAACTATATAGAAAGAGAATAAATAATCATCAATGCAATAGAACATAAAGGAAAAACAGGAGAAAAGCATTCACCCATAGAGACACAAGGATTGGTTGGAGACCAACGCAAAACCCACTTTGGGGAAAACCCTTTCAAATTATTATTCTTACTAGATCATCATCAATTGATTTAGAATAAGAGAGTATAAAGATCCATATCTTCATTTATTCAAATATACAACAAAAACAACTACACCATCCATGAAATGAACCCATCAATTCTTATACTCAAAATCTTGATTTTGAACCCTGTAATGAACTGTTATTATTTGTGGTCAATTGCTGAACATTACAGTCGCTGATAGAAATATTCAAACAACTGGAATTCCATCATTTAGGTCTCGGTCACATGGAGGAGGAGTCATGCATGGGATTGGGAAGCTTCCAGTCGCTCTCTGAAGCCTACAAACGAGTAACTATAGTTTGTAACCAAGATTCTGAAACCCTAACTCCTAGTCTCATGGATGAAGAGTTGTATGTGCAACTGAAAGGCTCCATTTGCATGAATGAGCTCCTATGTGAGCGACTAAGGTTGACTTCTTCCTGTGTTGTAATAAAAACTAAGGCCTAAAACCCTAACAATAAGATGTGAGCTTTGCACCGTGCAATTTCATCTTCGAGTAAACTTGTTCCTCTGCAGACAAGCATCAGACCTATGTGAGCCAAAACTAAGCAAGAGAATAGAATAATGTCTCATGATGATGACCAAATGAGGTAGATTTTACTTGTATTTATAGCCTTCCAAGGGTGTCCACTTTTATTTAGGGTCAGCCTTATTAAATATGCACATGTGGGATTTTATTCATAAGTACGTTTTTCCATTATCCTATTTGATTGATCTTTAGGTCGATTTTGGTCCCCTCGAAAAGAGGAATTAAATGCAATCATTATCTCCATAAAATAAGCTATCCAAAATGGAATTTGATGTAGTTGCATATTTTAACACTCCCTCTCAACTAGGGAGAATTCTACCTGCATCATGTCTCGTGTATCGTATGAACAAAACATATCCAATATTATGTATTTGTAGTATATTCTCCCTGTATTAAGTCAGAAACTTCCTCTTTCCCTAATCTTGCACTGGATTGTTGGCTTCTACTACTATTTTTGGACTTGGTGCCATGTTAGTGTTGACTCCTTTTCTGTGAAAAGTTGAGTGTCTGCATATATTGGAAAGTTAACTGACGCTTGCTTAACTGCTTCCTCGGTACCTCTTTCAGTGGTCTCTCTTGAATCAGATCTCTTTGGTACTTGGGGAGAATTGCTTCACGTGTGTGGTACCTGTGGGAGAAAAGGACACTCATGGAAAGCAAACATTGGCTCTTGCAAATCTAACATCACAACATGATCAAGCAACAACCAGCGCATCTGATGAGAGGGATTACACAATTTTGACTGACAGGGGTGAATGACTAACTGTGGGAACTATGCATTACACAATCCTAGGAGTCAATGTGGAAGCTTGATGAATGGAACTGCACAATGCATAGTTCAATGCGGGCCAGGACCTTGGAGAGACTTCACATTGCGCAATCTCAGTGGCTAGACTAGGAGATGCCTCTTGTAGCTGCGTAATGCGCAGTTGGATCCATGCCAGTATAGGCTCTATGCAATTCCAGAAGCCAACGTAGAGTCCTTGAGCTCCCAGATTGCATAGTGAGATCCGAGCAAGGGGAACCCAGATCTGCCCAAGGGAGTGTGAAAACAAGAAAATATGAAATATGGTGTGAGGCTGAGTGAAGATATGACTAAGTGTGGATGCATTCATGTGAAACAAGTGCAACAATTGATTCGACTAAAGGAAAATGAAGCATGTGAAGAGAGTCACCACAATGGCAACCATTGGTGCAAAATAGGAAAACTCATGCAACACTTGGGAAAGGCAATCTATAACTTGAAACAACACTTCTACAAGCTAAAACAAGTTAAAAACACAACATTCATTCAAATAAACAAGTGAATCAACACTCTCACAAGCTAAACAATTAAAAGCGACAGAAAAAGCAGCGAAAGACAACAAAAGCAAAACTCACCCGAGAAAGCAACAACAATACTCTGAAAGTTCCTTGATCTACTTGGGAATGTTAGGGCTTGATGATTGAATGTACAATTGAGCTTTAGAGGCATCCATTACATAGAATTGAGAAAATTGGAATTTATGATGCACATGCACGAGATCAAGGACCAAAGCGACACTAAGAAAAAACTTCTAAGGATCGAAATGTGCCACCTTCGAGAAACTAATAATAGATCCATACTTCCTAGGGATGATTCTTACGCTTTATTTTTCTTTCTTTTATGGGGGGAAACCTACCATGCATTGCTTGAAAAGATTGCATAGTTCTGGGAAGGACTGGGCAAATCTCTAGCTCATGCACTACGTAGTTTCTAGGCACAGTGGGTTATACGCAATTTTTGTGATGAGTGGCTTTGGTTTGCCTCTCATGTTCTACACAATTTACCAACTCAAGGCTAACTATCATCCAGTTCTTCACAATTATTGGGCTCAAGGTTCACTATCATCTTGGAATACACAATTCCTGAGAGCGAGGATGGTTGCCCTCAAGGATTGCGGAGTTAATTAATGCAAGCCTAGAATTGGGGAGAAACCAAGTCAAGATATTGACTTGTGGGTTGGAAAATGAGCTAAGTAAGCAAACACAAGCCCAAATTAAAATAATAAAGCTCAATTGAAGCACAAGTACCTGGATCAATGCAAGATGAGCCACTATGATTTAGAAGGGAGGCTCCAAAATCAAATCATAGGCAAAATTTTAGAGGGTGGTTGTAGCCGCCACAACATTGGCCACACACTGGTAAAACTCCAGCTCTTTGTATTGACCTTGTCTCATGCAAAGTGAGTCTAACTCTTCTGAAAGTATTATTCAATTGTTTGATTGTCACAACTTCTTTATTAGCTTGTGTTAATGATGTAGTCTCTACTATTATCTTTATCGGCAACACACATACCAAGCCAAGTCAAACTAAGTTGTTTCGATTAGGGATGAGGGGTATATAGATGCAAAAATAAAATAGATTGTCATAGTTTTAGTTTCATCTCTAGTGTTTCTCTGCTGCTAGTAGGCCTCAACAGTACCCCGATAGAGTCACTTCAGGAAAATAAGCATTGCTCCATTGCCAGCGAGCTTGGAAAGTACCACAACAAAGTTAATTAGTTCACCTCTCTGTGAAGGGATCCTTTCTCTTCTTTTGCCTTAATTTTTTTTTTCATTTTCTTAAAGAACTATGCATAGGCACTTATTTATTTCATCAGGTAGAAGAGGGATCCCAACTTATTTAGAACAGAAGAGGTTGTCCCTTCAGAGAAGGATATTTATATATACCTCTAACATACTTATTAAGGTTTTCCCCCTCTCCTTACTCTACTTGATTGAGTTGACAAGGGCTAATCGAATATAGAAAATGAGTTAGAGTAGGTGGTACTGGTTAAGAGTGCAAGCACCGTGATTTCACCATGACTCATTCCGAAAGGAACATGTTTTCCATTAGGGTATCATCAACTGAAATAAATGTAATATTCACATAAAGGGAGGGAATAAACAGGTAACCAAGTTTTGATATTTGTACAAGTTCCACTTACATTTCACCCTGCTTGTCTAAGAAGCCAAACACGGTTTCATGCAGAAACTAACCTATAGGGCATAAGTGAACAAGAAAAGGAAATAAGCAAGACAAAAGAAAAACAAAGTAAGAAAATATATAAAATAAACAAGAAAATAAAACAATACTCCTACTCCTAACCTAAACAGCTTGAGGAAGTTACACCTCATCATATGGTAGATCATCAGAGATAGATGGCTTCGAAAAATCGACAGTGGAAAAATCAGCATCATGACTAGCTAAATCGGTCAATAGGTATAGACAACCATGATTAGAAAACTCAAGATCATCAATGAGGGAATCCTCATGATTTGATGAGTCGTATAGAGGGGAAGATGAAAAATGACAAATTTCAGCCTCTATGTTTCAAGAAAGGAATGATGAGGAATTAGAAAGATTCGTGATAGAAAATTCAACCTCTCTGCGCTTAGATGAAAAACTAGTATTCCTCAAATTTTGTGAATTATTGGAAGTATTAATATGATCAGAAATTGAATTCTCACATGATTCAACTGGAATAAAAAAATTAGGGACAATGTCAGGGTAGTGCGGAAGGAATAGGATAACCCTTCATCGCAGATTCTTGTTCGACTCTTGACTCCTAGGAATACTCATTGCAAATGATATCATAGTTTGGTTGATCAGAAAAAAATCCATCCAACACCTAATCCTCATGAACATCAACCAAAATATTTGAAATAGATGAACACACAAACTCACAATTCGGAGGATCAAAGGGGCTGACGGGTGGAGAATGAGGAGAAAACACTTCATCAAACATATCGGGCTTGTAGTTGAAAACTACGCAGGGGTTCTGAGAATGTGAGATGGGAAAAGAAGGTGGCAGTTAAATTGACAAATTCTAAATTTTTTCCACCTCAACCCTGTGGCACTAGAGCTATTTGATGAGAAGCGAATGAGGGGTTACTTGGAACAACAACCTTGGAATAGCAATCTAATTCTTGAGAATTTAATTAAATGTGAACAAGATGTAGAAATTTTTTGGTTAAGATATCCCAATCAACTTCATTTTCTAGAATTTTGCAACAAAGATGTACAGAATGATTGTGAAAATGGCGTAACAATTCATCAGGTGATTCTCACAATTCTGAATTTTTTTGGCACAGATGTTCCTAATCATATATGCCAAAGGCATGAGACGGTTCTATGATAAAGTGTTTGAAAGAGTTAATGGAGGCATTAGTCAATGTGTAACACCATTTCCTTACACGCCCTTAGAACGTGAGAACAAAAAACTACAGGAAACATCCTCATGGGAGATGTGGCGCTGTGTGCAAATTTGAAGAAAATGTTCAGTATGCTCAAGCAAGGTTTTTTCACCCTCACCACTAAACTTAAGATGTGACAAGCCATCAATGATATTTGTCAGCACTTGTAATTTTATATCTCTAAAAAAACATGTCAGGAGTTTGATTATGGAAGAAGTCTTAAAATGGGTGCAAAAATTCAAAACAGACTTCAAGGGCTCAACTTTTCATCTGGCCCTCCTTCTAGCACCAGAATTGTTGACGGTGTTGGACCCACCAAAACTTAGTGGATCTCCCCGATAAGAAGTCCCAACTAGACCTCAAACCCTTTGGAGTAGGAGTCCAAGCCATGGGTGGTAGTGTAATTCCTTAATCGTAGTAGCGCACAAAGGTAAGTAAGATAACTTTTGGTGAGAGAAAGTGTGTGACCTTATGGTGACTCCAGTGAGATGCATGAGGGTTCTAACACATGGAGGGGAAAAGGAAATGTGCCCCTTAGAAGCCTGTAATAGTACACAGATTGAAAGGAACACATGAGCAGAATGAAACCACAAGTTAAAATGTGGAATAGTCTGCAAATTAAAGTGATAGGTTAATCCAACAACACACATTCAACAAGATTCATATAATTGCATACATAGTAGTTGATCAGAAAATGCATAAGTCAAACAACATATATTGCTAAAGCAACCAGAATAATCCAACTACAATAACAACAGATGCATGAACTCATGTTGGATTTTTTATTATTATAAGTGAAAGTTCATACATACATACACCATTGACACCCACTAGTCTCAAGAATGGAACATTACAGTCAATAACACCTACTCCTCCCAATAATTATACTCGCTCTACACTGGGGAGAAGCCAAGGTTCGTCACAATACTCCGAAACCTTTTCTAAGCCTAAGCTTAGCCAAAATCTTGGCTCCTAAAAGCATGTTCTATGAGTTATGAGGTTCTATTTATAACAAAGGGTGGGATGACCCTTGACATTCCCGTTTGTGACTCTTTGACTTCCTCATGACTCTTCAACTTCCTTACAAGTAACTCATTATATAACATGATGACATTTCACATTCAACTAATGACACTTGGAATTTCACTTACAACATATTTACAAATAATATTACACTTTCAATATGTACCCATGTGAGATAAAATAGGCTAGAGATAGCCTACCAAGACAAAACACTATGACTCCAAAGTTTGGGGAAAGACCAACTCGACAACCTCCACTTGGTGCTTCTTGGTCACATATTGATTGCAAGATTGGTACTACATGATGATGTCTTTCTGATAGCAAACTCTTACCTCCATAGCATCTGGGTATATGGTCTTGGAACATGCGTCCAAATCATTTTGAAGCATGTGCAACATGGTGTTGACCATGATGGGACCACCAATGTACCTATGCATGTTATGTGCACTCAGCTCCAAGTCTTCCCTGGTGACCACTCATCATAGTTGCTCCATGTACTCATCGATCTCTAGCCTGACTTGGTTCTTAGGTTTAGCCTTAGTGAAGGAACTAATTAATGGGATCCTTTGCATTCTCACCATGGAATCTAGTCTATTGTACAACTGTGCATATGAGGCATATATGCTGGTGACAAATGGGGTGAGATGCTCATAGTTCTAGATCAACATTCAGACATTTTCTTTCTCCAAATCTTCATGAGGCTTCATCATCTTTGGCAAGTGAAGTGGGGCCCCTTTGTACCACATTTTCCACTCTTGCACTTGGGCGATGGTAGCATGTATGTTCCTGATAGTTTGAAAAACTCTTTGCTTCATTGTTGTAAGTCATGCACATGGACAATTGCTTTATGCACCGTGAAAAATCCATCATAGAGCTTCCACACGGTAGTCTCAACTGTTGATACTTCAACGAGTATCAATTTCCTCATCTCCGCCATTGCAGAAACTATGCTTTTCTCTCTAATGTTTTTTGCCTCTTACCTGGTAGCCTACAAGTTCTTTTCCATTTGTTCATTCTCGGCCAACAGGAACTTAAAATTTGAGCTTGTCATTCTTGCATAGGCCAAGATGGCTTCGACAAGGGCAATTGGATTCTTCCTGGTGTCTGACATTATCACCATTTCCTTGATGAATGGAGGTGATGTGTGATCATCCAGAAAGTGCTTCTTCTGTGCCTATAAAGTCCTCTTCTGAAACTTGTCAAATGATAGATTGTACACATCCATGATCATATCATCATCAAGGAGAACAATATCTCCTTACTTGCTGAGGACAAGTTCTGACACTAAAGGTGTGGAGACTGAGAGATGACCTCTAGTGCATTCGGCATAAGTTCAGTGTCTTCATTTTGTGGCTCCTATTCCAACTCCATGTATGTCACTTCAATCAGTTTCTCAATCTGTTGAGAAAGCGCCTGATCCTCCATCTGTTCACTCTCCTCCTCTGTTGCTATTTGTTCCAAATCTTTGACCTGTATGGTCATTGTTTTCTCCATCATTGTGCCTTGCCTTTGTTCTTCTTCCTATTTCTGCTTCTCTTCATGTTATTTCCTCCTCAGCTCCCATCATTCCTTCAGTTCTTATTCTACTTGTTGCGATCTCAATTCTACTATCTACACTCTCCGTTTTTTGCTCTTCCTCCACTCTCTGAGATTTAATATTAAAAATCAATTTTGATTTTGATTTTATTTTATGAGAGTTATTCTATAAACTACAGCCACTTCGAAAATTTTGGGTTTTCGAGATTAATAATTTATTGGAGCAAATTACTAAAATCTGGTTGCTTCATGATTTGGCTATATGGAAAAATGTTAGTAAAAACTCACTACGGGTTAATATTTAAAATGAATGCATTATTGAACTAATTTATCTACAAAATGCAATATTGTACATTTTACGCATTTTTAACCGAGGCTACATAAATAATCAGACTTTCAAAGGAGTGCAATTTTTAAATCGGTTGACCAAATGAGGCGAAACAAGCGTCAATGTGAAGCTTATAAAAAATCGAATCTAACAACGCAATCAAAACAAGAATCCAAAGAAAACTAAAAATTAACAAAAGCGTAGGGCGATCAACTAAAATAAAAATCCAAATAGGTATTTGGCCAAATTTTAATAGAAAGGGTCCCCATTATTTGAGTTGAGCAAACCAATAATGGGGGGGGTTGTGTTTTCACCACAACAGTTCTGTGCAATTTATGAGATGAGTGGCTCTGGGTGGCCTCTCATGTTTTGTGCAATTTCCCAGCTCAAGGTTGGTTTTCATCTAGTTCTACACAATTCTGGGCTCAAGGCTCACTGTTAACTTGGACTACGTAATTCTTGAGAGCAAGATTGGTTGCCCTCAAGGATTGCGTAGTTCACTAAGGCAAGCCCAGAGCTGGGTGGAAACCAAGTCAAGAGATCGACTTGTGGGTTGGAAAATGTGCTAAGTAAGCAAACACAAGCCCAGATGAAAATAATAAAGCTCAGTTGAAGCACAAGTATCTGGACCAGTGCGAGATGAGATGCTATGATTTAGAAGGGAGGCTCCAAGATCAAAGCATAGCCAAAATTTTGGAGGGTGGTTCTAGCCACTACAATAAAGAATTATAAATATACAACCCCATATCAATCAATAAGATATCCAAACACATAGGGGAGCACATCTCAACCCTGGAATCACATCAAGGATCTCATTTTCAACCCGAAACCATATAGGGGAGTAAATCTCAACCCAATCCTATTGCCTACCAATCTTCCCAACAATGACCCTCAATGGTCATGTGGTAGAACACCTAAATCATAATCTAGGATTGGACAAGATATCTAACTTACCAAGAGGTAAGGATCACACACCTCTAAGACTCCTCAACCTATTAGCTAGATGGGGAGGGACAATCCCAACAAGTTCTGCTTGTGGGTATGATGCCAACGGGGTATACTCTACAAAGACCAATATAGGGTGAGCTACTACTCCAAACCTATGGATAGAAAATAGGGGTTATACCCTATTTTCTAGAGTTCCCTCAACCCCAGGGCCCTCTATCTCAATTCCTCACCCTAGGAGCTAAAACAGGGGGGAGAGTTGGCTCAATGTTCTCGATCAGTCCTACTCTTTGTAGATCATAAACATATCATTGTGATCGTATCTCGTAATCTTCACGTCTCAATAGTATTTGTCTCATATTCATACAGGACATCAAATCAAATATCATATTAGAACAAAAAATATACATATACACACACACACACATATATATATATATATAACAAAAATGATACCATAGTCATCCTCCCTCTAAAGGAGGTTCCAACCATAAGCCTAGGATTGTCTCATACATCAACACTATCTCAATATGAAGGTGTCTTAGTCTCAACTATATGTGGGATTTTTGGCAAATCATTTCCCATTGTTTTCACCGCAATGTATCCATGTCATATCCAAAACTTTCTCAAAAAGCTCCTTCATCCTGCCTCATAGCTAGTCATGCTAGCAACATCATACTCAACCTTGGTTGTGCTTAAAGCTACAAACTTCTCATCCCAAAACATAATTTTATATCTCATACTAAGGCAGTTCTCATCAATAATGATCTAAACATCATCAATACATCCATGCAGTCACATATCATAGGAAGAATGTCAAAGATAGATCATCCCATGAAAATATATCGAAGAGTGCTCAATGGAAACTCTATGTATATGAAGCGGCTCAATCATGAACACCAATGTTTCAATCAATTGTCGTTCTCCAAGTTGATTTCAACAATATCTCTTCACAAATTCCGAAATCGATTCATCATGCCATTATTCATTATTTCAAGCTTCAGAGGCCATCTCCCTCTTACTTAGATCATCATAGGCTCATTACCTATCAACAGTAAACCAGCAGCATATAAAACCAAAACCAAAACCAAAATCAAAATCATACCTTGGAACACTTCTGAAGTAGAGGTTTGGAACAACACATCATCTTAGCTTCACATGATAATTGTCAATATAGACACATCAAGATCGAGGAGCTTGTTTCATGTAATGCTCTTTGCAAACATAACACTTTACCAAATCAACATGCTCAGACTTACACAAATCAATATTTTGCAGTGAAGTCAACTAAATCATCTTATCAATGTTTAGATGCCAAATCAGAACTAATATCAAAATCATCAATATCATAGTATCATATTATTTAGAATAAGTGATAGGTAGAGCTCTCATATGACTTCGTCTATTATCATTCCAGCAAGTTTTCATTTGCTAAGAAATATCAAACCACACTTCGTCAATTCATCCTCATGATCATAATATAAGTCACTAGATGCAAATGCATATACCAAGGATAAGTCATGCAGGTTCCATCCATTTATTGTGAGATAACTTCATATCGAATCATAATTATCAATACTTCAATTATTGTGTCAAATCTAATCATGTGAACCAATATAAGTCACTGAAGTCCATATAGCTTTGTTATCAGTACTAAAATCAAATCATTAGTCAAAGTTCTAAGTCATTATCATATCAAAACTCCAAACATTGATCATCTATATTAATCAACCAAATCTAGTCAAACTTTAGCAACACAAAATTCAATGGTTAAATCATAATGTCATATTTATATGCATATCCCGCTCACCTGCAAATACAAATTATAGTAAAATTCAAACTTTCATACTCATAGAACTTTCAGTTGTCTGCTTCATCTTCATAGGAATGACATCCTTCACATGAACATTTGATTTCATGAACAAAACTTCATTTGTGTGTCTTATAGGCATAGTCGCACCCATAGGCCTTCCTCCAAGTGGTTAGGAGGTTACAGTCACACCCTTAAGCTTCCATCCATGTGACTAAGGCGTAGAGTAAGGGAAAACTCTCCCTCCTTAGGTCAGAACTTTGCTACATATCAACAATGTCAGATATTTGTCTATTCATGCCCATAAATCATACTTCAATAGTAAATAATGTATAATACAAATGATAATTGGAGTAAGAATCTTATGGAGAGATTATCCCTATGAATTGGAATCCACTTCAGTCATCTTCATTCATGCCATCAACATGTCTATAATGTTATCATGCAACGACAAATTTGTTAGATCATAAATTTAGACCATATCATATATTGATCATGATAATATCATGCTAGCAGCTACTTCATCATGACATCAATATGTTTTGAAGGGTTATTGTCAAATATCTAATAGGAGTAAACTTCAAGAATCATGATCACAACATCACTTCTTTGTCCTTTAAGTTAGGGCATTCAATTCTTCCATCTGCCATGCAATCAAAACATAACCATGGTCAACAAAAGATCTTGAATATCAATCTCATAGTTACACTTCTATTATCATGGCTACCATTCCTTTCATAAACAATATCAATAGTATCAAGTTACCATCTATTAGAATCAAGGTGCTAACAAGATATCCAAAATGATAGATGTTAGCCAAACATCAAGTGTACCAATATATCAGAAATCAATATTTCCAAATATCTTCATAGAGTCAAGAAATTCATTATGTCTAAAAGGTAATTTACTTATTCAACACCAAGTGCATCATTTCATCATAAGAATCATGAATCCAAATCACTTTAAGAGCCATTTGAGAAGAAGGCATTCTCATCATACCTTAGGGCTTACCTTGTCATCAATATTGCAAATTGAAACATATCATTGAAACAATATATCATGCATACCTTGTAGTATTCAAATACCTTTGCACCTTCTTATTTTACATAGGAAACTTTTAACACTTTGTCAACTTTTCATTAGATGCCTCTTCCTACATTAGCCATGATCCTCAAGAAGGATCCACTTATCATATCTCTTCAATAAGTTAGAAGCATCCAAATGCTAAAATATACATGTAGGAAGTATAAGTAATAATCAAAACAATAATCAAATCCATAAGTCAAAAATAAAGATACTAAAGAGAATCATGAGTTGGAAATTACTTAACATCAATGAGAGGTGATAATATCCTTCTTGAACTAACCTTCAAGAGACATCAATTTCCATTATCCACTTGATGCATTCAACCAAGCCTAATAGAAATTATCCCATCTAGGGCTTCATCAATTCTGCCACAAGTGCTTGAGAATATTCACTTTGACCATGCTAGGGTTTTTAGATTTCATATCTCATATCTTTCTTCAAAAACCATGGTTTTTCCCAAATCCTAACCTCATAATTATTGAAGAAAGGGTAACTAGGTTCAGTCTTCATAATGACATGACCTTTGTAAATGATGAAATAAAAGGAATAAAATTATTTTTGTATGCCTTGTTGCATGAGTTTCATGAGCAAGAGGTTTATATATTAGTGGCTCCCAATGAGAACCTTATGTTTTATTATTGAGTCAAAGAGTCAAATTCATCTATGAAGAGATCTTCTTGAGCCTATGTTAAATGTATACAAGTCTATAGAAATTTCTAACAACCCTCCAAACACAAGCACAATCCCTCTTAAAGGAGTTGGCCAGCAAATCGAAATAAAAGAATTCGTGTCAGCTCATCTATGGAGACACACCCATTCAGCATGACACATCAGCTCATTTATGGAGGACAAACTACTATAAAGGGTCTCCGTAAAAGTACATAACAAAACTTGTATTCTCTATGATTTTCAGATGGGTGTAGGAAGGACAAGAGGGTAGTTACAGGAATTATTTTGGATGTCACTTCGGAGGCTTGTCCACAAGCTCAGAACTTAGATTTTCTGTGTTTTCGGATGAGTACCATTGTCTTTGCATATATGTGATAATGAAGATCTCAGTGCAAGGAGGAAAAAAAAACAAAGTCACAAGTCTTGGCATAGTTGTGATGATGAGGAGCTAAGTGATCCCACAGCAGTACACTCTCGGCATACTAGACACGGTCATCATCTTTGCATAATGTGAAGGTGAAGGTGTAGTAAGGTGCAATGATCTCAGTGATGCAACAATGATGAATTCAATGTAGCAGTAGTGATGACTTCAGTAGCAGTAATGATGATCTCAACTATGAAAAAGAAGACGATTGGTGTCTTGGTCTTGGAGTAGCCTAATAGGTCAAGGGTCATGGCCTTGGTATTCATCAATTGAAATCTCTATAAGAAAATTTTTTGCAGGTTTTCCTCTCAAAGAGTGAGAGGTTTTGGCCCTAGAAAATATCCAACATCTTGTGTCCTTATCTCTTTTGTTTTGGTATCTATTTGATGAACTAAGAAGACACACTCTAATAATATCAAGAGAAGATTGTGCTAATACAAAAATGTTAAAAATGCCTCACAAATAGTTATCATGGCAAGAAGAATCTCATTAACTTAATTTTCCCTAGATTCTTCAACATGGTATCAAAGATAAGGTGTTGAAGTCAAAGAAAGGGGATCAAAAAGAGACATTCAAGGATCAAGTTTCAAGAAATACAAAAAAACAAATTGACGGATATCAAAAGAAAAGGATGAAGATCTACAAAAATTAGTCCATAATAGAAGTCCACAACTACCTCTTGTTAAGGTCCTATAATAATATGATTCATAAATTTGAATCGGTTATGATTAATCTCGTAATATTGTACATACTTTTGCTTTCTGCAAAATGTTTTCCTATAAAAAAAAAAAAAAAAAAAATGTAAAGAGGGTAAGTCCTAAAAGAAAAATCAAAGGACTAAAAGAAAAGGATTAAAAAAGAAAATAAAATATGAACCCCACCAAAAAGAGATCAAAATAGATTCTGAAAGTGATGCAAATTCAAATGCCACTACTTTTTACTTGCCTTTCAAAATAACATTGTGTGTAGCTTGTCAAAATGCCACAATCCATGATGGTCAAATGGTTTAATCTCGATCCATTCATGCTTAAATTTCATGTTGGTAGATAGAGAATGAAGATCTAGCCAAACTGATTAATCTTGGCAGATTAGTAGTTAGGTAGAGAATAATAAGGAGCTCATCAATTTAATCTGAGCCCTTCAAGGTTATAAGGTTAGAATTAGATAGTTTGCTTATCAAAGAAAAAGAAATAAATGGTCAGCAAGCTCAAATGCACCCAATAAATGATGACAAAATGCTAGAATAAATAAAGGGTAGGTAGAAGAGGTTTTGGAATGCACAAGGTTTCTAGCTCAAATGCACCTTTACCATGCTTAAATCCTATGTTTCATGTGCAAGAGGAACTATCAAAGGAAAGAGGACATTCACAAAAGTTGTGTATTACTTTGGGTATTTACCCTAAAAGGTTCTATATGATTTTTGCCTTGAATACTAAAGCTTATTCACTAATTTCCCCTCATTTCACTAAACCCCTACATGTCTAGTTTATTAATTTCCCTTCATTACCCCTTCATTGCTTTTTATTCCCTAAATTGCCCTTCTTAATTCCAAAGTACCCTTCCCTCTTCATTTCCCCTTGTAATAACCCTTTCCCTTCATTTTAACCCCTTTTCCCCTTGATTTCACAATTTTCCCTAGACATTACCCTTTAGAAATATTTTCCCCTTATTAATTTTCCTTTTTCCCTTAAAAACCCACTAAACCCCCTTATCCTAAGGTATTTCCTAACCTATAGTCTCGCTTTATGTATACTACCCCTCCCCACTGTATAAATCGCCAAACCTCACTAAACCTTTGATTATATTTAACCCACCGCATTATTAATCCCCTGGGCCCCACCAATCACACCCCAACTCAGTCCTTGCAACTCTACCGTGCGATTTCCCTACAATCAACTACTCCCAAATACGACGGCCCATATCCATATTGTGTGCTCCCACCGTCCGACAGTTAAAATCCCAAAAGCATGCGAGATTCGTGGTTTTGCCCAAGTGCTCTTTTGCTACTTGGCAACCCCACATTATATCACGTGCTCTCAAAAAACACTGCCCTCCACTCAAAAGCGGTGTAATATGCCACAAAACTGCCTCCTCGCATAAAATAAAACCGCCCACTATTCATTTATTAATCCCGCACCCAAATTTAACCATTGTTGATTAGAAGCCAAAAAAGCCGCCTTTTCACTATTTTCAATGTTATTTCATTGCAAAGACCTTTGTAGACCAATTCTGAACCCCGAGAACTCTAATCAACCATTTTTTACCCATTTACAGCACGGAGACCCTGCAGACTCAAAATTGAAGCAGCTCAAAGATAATTGAAGCCTCAGAAACCTTCGCTGCTACTACAGAACCCTGTCTGCACACCAAGTCTCCATTTTTCCAGGTATTCGTGAAAGAAACAGAACAACCCTCTACTTAAAATTTCCACAGTAATTACAAAAGGTTAATTAATTAAATTAATTAAAGATCTTACTAAACTAAAGAAACCTATTATGTATCCAAAGAAACCCTTTCCTACAGACTGCATTGATTCTTCCCAGTGTTCCAGAGCTCTTAACCCTACTCCTAAAGCCAGAGAAATAGTAATCAATAGAACAAACCAAATTATGGCTTCCGAGAGCATTCTAAATGAGAAACCCCTGCAAACCCCTCACCTAGATGTTGACCACCTCCCATTGTTTGACAGAGATTTCCCAATTAAAGACACAGCTTCCCCAAGCCATCTATTGAAACTCCACTGCTAGAGTAAAGACAAATTCCTGAACCAAAATGATGAAATTCATCAATGGGAATCCAATTTTCCCAAATACCTCTTCCCACAGGTATACCAGTTCCCTGAAATCATCCATCTATACCAAAACTATTTTATCCCAAGCTAAAGAGCCATAGTCTCTCCCAACCATCAGATTTTGTTTACAATCAATGAAAAGTCAATAAACCAAATGTTGCAGATCCAAATGAAACCCCATTTTGCATTGAATACCGACTTGAACTCTATTTGAAGCTAGACCTTCATAAGAAGACTGGAATCTTTCAAACTTTCAACCTAGAAGAGTCGCATACCCCTATAGATAGTCCCCCTTACTCTGCTACCATTTTCTCTGAGAGGGCTAGACAAATTGTGACCATGCTCTCTTGTATTCTAGGATACACCATAGATGAGCATGTAGATGAGCCTGTTCTTTCTTTCCTCTCTATTTTTTTCCCAGGAAAGCCTCCAACTGCAATTTTCAATTTTTCCCAGTACTTGACATACATAATCCATGATCAATTGATGAGACTGCCAAATGAAAGAGTATTCAAATACTCTTCAATAGTATTCCACATGTTCTTGTATTTCCAGTTAGATAAATTTCCAGTCAACATCCAAAAGCTAGACACTAATGGCCATCACAGATCAATCATCTTTTGGACACCGTTAATCCAAAAGTATTCCATTGTTTTCAGTTACAAAGAGTTCATTGATTCCTTTGTGCATCCAGTTGTAAATATGCTAACCAGTAGCAATCAACCCAGGATCAATGATGAGATAAAAAGGGTTTTCTAAGAACGGTAGAGTAGAAGACTGGCATCTATACCAGGACCACACTGAAATTAGAATATATGGATGTCATCTCACTCCCTATAAGCTGCCCAAATATCTTCCCATGAGGATATTTTCATTAGAATATATCAAGCAGACTATAAAACCAGATGATGTGAATTTCTATCAGCTAGGAAGAAAACATTGTTCAAGATAAAAAACCAGCTTGGTCATTTTATCTGTAATAATATGGAGGTTGGATAAGAAGCAAAGAAATGTTTATAGGAAATGAAGTTCAGTAGCAATTTTAAATAGCAATATGACCCTTTAGGAGTCATAAACAAACTAAGGCTCAAATTCAAATTAAGTCATCTTATGCATGAGTCTAGGATAGGCATTGAAAAATATGCCATCCAGTCAGAGTGGTTGGAAAATACCTTGATAGATATGGAGAAACATATGGATACTAGTTCCATTCTGCATACTCCAGCCCTGTAGGATAAAAGTACAAAAAGGACCAGGGAAAAATGTTCTTGCTCAAGCATAGATACAACACATGACATATTTGAAATCATGTACAGGAAAAAGCCCAAGCTAAATCCTATGAATGAGCAAGAATAGGCCATTGAAACAGTAAAGACACTTCAAATCATGGACACAGATACAGGGGTCAGAGAAAATATAACTCCATTGGTTTTAGAGGGAAGTCATCAACCATCCACCTCTAATACTCAAAGCATTCAGAAATAGCTTAGCATAGAGGTTTCATTATCAAGCAAACCAATGGATAAGGAAAAGGACATAAAGGAGAAGTATAAGCAGACCAAATTAAGAAATGAGGCATTGAAAGCTAAAACATTATGCCCAGTACTTCAAACAGACTCCTAGCAATCAAAATAGGTTGGTGTTAGCTTTTTCCATTAAAACTACTAAAATGAAAATGACCTTTTTGTAGCCCATAGTCCAGCAGCCTAAGTCATCAACAAACTACAGGAAGACAGAGTTTGAAGTTTTGGCCAAGGATGTTCACCCTATTGATCAAATTGAATTCCATAAGTAGGCAGGTTAAATGATATACTCAACAATGACCAACAAGGCCATGAGTGTTTAGAAGCTTCAAAACTCTCTAGAAAACATCATAGCACAGTTTAAGCTAGAGAAAGCATCATCACAGGCAAAGGATAATAGAATCAAATCACTAGAAGACTTGGTAATTGAAATTGGATATAATCCAAATGATATCAAGGCTGCAGAAAAACTAATAAAGAAGAAAAATGAAAACATTGTTGCACTGAAGAAGCAATTGAAGTTGCCTCCTTCTGAACATCCATAGATCAAGGAGCTTCTAGAGAGCCAAGGCCAGAAATATGAAATGATGGACCTCATTCTCCAGCTAAATGCTCAATTAAAAGAAATGGAGAATGGATTGGACAATTTAATATAGTGGAAACAAGCCAGCATTGAGACAGCCACTACCACTGCTATTCCCATAGTTACTACAACAGTTCCTTCAACTTTGGTAGCTTCATTGGCCCCAAAAACTCCACCAACTACAACACTTCTAGGTGCAATAGCAACTACATTAGCAACAGGTTCAACAATAGCAGCAGCTCATCCTACTGATGAAGCAGCTAAACTGGTCAAAGTCATGGAGGATATGTCCATCCAGACCACTGAAATAAATAGATTTAAGGAACATATCAAAAGTCTAGAGGATGAGAATAAATTGGCTCAAATTATGCATAATAATGAAGTTCAAAAGACAAACAAGTTGAATGAAAAGATTGGGAAGCTAGAAAAAGAATTAACACTGAAAGAGCCACTAGCCCAAGCAAAACAACTTTTATGGGCCAATATCATTGACTTATTCAATGATATTTGGCCATCTATACAGGTGATCTTTGAACAAAATGATTTAGTCAAAGAGGTTGGTGAAGCAATTCAAAGGGTTAAGGCCAAACTTGGAAACATGCCAGAACAAGCCTCTAGAATAATACAGTTCCTTAACTCAAAGAATAAATATGAATAGCGGGAGCTTGGAATAGCTAATAAAATCGGCACTATACTATAGGTGAAGAAGGTAATCACCAAGAGGAACCTGATGATGTATCTTGAGGAAAAATGCCAAACAATGGAGCTAGTTATAGGCAGGTTCATGGTCAAATTTGATGCTTTGAGGTAGAAAGGTCTACCTAATCCACTGCTAATCAATGAAAAATTAATGCCAGATGAAGACTATGACAAGAGAATTAGATAAGTGGCAAAGGAACAAGCCAACAGTTCGTCCATGAAATGGATGCCTAGAGGAAAAGTTCTTTATCAGGCTTTTGAGAACCTCTTTTACCTCCAACATGAGGTAAAACATCTTTTTGTAAACAAGCCCACCTTTGCAAAATATACAGAATCTGATGAAGTCTACAGAAGAATGGTAAATATTAAATTACAAGATACAGAGACTTGGGAAAAATTGAATGATTTACTGTAAAAATGCAAGGTAAACAATGAACACGGAGCAGTGGAAGTAAAACAACTAATCAGCTAAGTCAAAGAGTATCAGATGAAAGAGTATCAGTCAAAAGGCAAAGTAAAAGAACAGCTAGTGTAGAGAAATAACAAAGGAGAGAAAGTATCAAAAGATCAAAGTATAAAACAAAAAAAATCAGTCAAATAAGGGGCAACTAGCCTTTTAGTTTCCTAGGTGTCTCTATCTTCTTGCATGAAGATATTTATTTTCCTCGAATAATTCCTAAAACAATTAGGATATTTTGTAACTATTTTTTGTATAAATACTTCATAATTCGAAGTATAGAGTGTGGATTGCTGAACATTTCTATAGTTACATTGATATGAAAACGTAAGGGTTTGTTGTAAAAAATTTCAAGTCGGCAGGCTGGACTGAATAATAAAGGAATTGCATTATGGGATTCATGTGTTGGGCCACTTCAGTGAAGTATCTTTCATTTGTTGAATTTTTATCTTCTTAAGTTTTTCACAAACATACACGTGTTTCCAATTTAAATGAAGTAGCTGGAATTTTACTTGAGAATTTGTTTAAGTACACTCTGTGTTGAACAATTATTCATTTTTATGTTTTCTTCTGATATCCAGAGTTGGGAATTCTTCATTTCTCCCTAGTTTCGATTGACCTCTTTCATTTCCTTCATTATTCAGTTTGAGGAATCCTTAACTGCTCCTTGGTCTTGATTGAAAAACCACTTCACCATCCAACCTAAAAGATCTGAATTTACTTAGCTACCTTGCCCTGTGAACACTATCTTTAGAACTTGATTGAGTCTTGTTTTCTTGACATTTGGACTCCATGGCCCAATGGTAAAAAGACACTTATCTATCCATCTGAATCAGTGATTCCACCACCAAATCAAATCAAAACCCAATCAAGCTTAAAAAACTAGCCTAAAATCAATTAACTCAACAAAGTTAAATCATAAAAAGAGCCCTCTCATTGCATTTTAGGAAGGCTAGATCTTGATCTCAAAAGTAGGTTTGTGGTTAACTCTATTATTTATTTCATGACAACCCTAGGGAAATTTTAGAGTGATAACACCTCCCACAGTCTCAGTCTATGTAATACCAAGTGATCTCAATCTCGGACTAAATACTTTCTATAAAAATTACAATCTTGACAACTCAAATTCCCTTAACCTAATGGCAGCAACATAGTACTCAGAAATAAGTCCCACTATACCGCAACCATAGTCTGTATGGACAGTGCTTGATGTGGAATAAAGGTATTCGTTGATGCAATCACAATAATACTAATATGTCTCGGTACCATAAGGAGATGATCACAACAAGTGACTTCGATTCTCTATGGTTCTACACGATGCTGAACCTTCAATATAATGTTACAAAGGTTCAATTGTGTGATAGCAATAATAGTGCCATCTCAAGTTTATCAACAATTTTTTAATCATAAGGATTAGATGTATAAGTCATGGTAACTTGAAGGTATGCTTCATATAATTACATCAAGGATCTCATATGAAGGAAGCATCAATGCATCTACTTCAACCACTTTCAACGTGATCAAGGTGAAGATATCATCTTCACATGTCATGTAAGTATTCTTAATTCTTTAATCAATTTGGAAAAATGGCTCCGTAATTGCAAGGAGATCTATAGTTTGGATAGATAATCAAAGGTCCTTGCATAATTAGGATTGTCATAGTCCTCATAGAAAATAGAATTCGTTGATATCTATGGAAACATCTTTAAAGGTCAAGCATTGTTTGAATGAATGGAAAAGGATCGAGGGACTCATATGATTCTTACGAAATCAGCCATAGGTCCTCTCATCCCTATGTAAAAGGAGAGGAGACATAAATAGATATATGAAATGCTAATGAAGTGAAGAAGGTCATATCACTTAGACCTGATTGAAGGTATCAAAGAATGAAGGAATATATTCATGAGATCTCAATTGGGAGATTTAGGAAAGATGATAAGGAGATAATCATAATTGATCTAACTAATAAGAAAGGTAACAAATGTCCATGAACAAGAAGGTTACCTCATTCTACACTTTGTGGTCTGTATGTTATTTAGAGAAAGAAAAGTTGAGGGAAAAAGTGTTGAAGGTTAAAGGACCCAAATAGGTACAGAAAGGAAAGGAAAGTTTGATAGAATAGTATAGCTAAGATTCAATGCTATGGAAAGATTATGGAAAGAAGCTCATATCACTGGATAGACAGAGGAAGTTGAAGAAAAGGGACAAGGAAATAGGTAGTAATATATCTCTACTATGGTTGAGATGGTATCACTCACAAAAGGGTCATATCATAAGCTTCAATTATAGATATAACCATGATAATAAGATGCATCATGGCATCATTGAAGCATTAGAAATAAGAGCTTGTGACATCACCCTGGGAATCATGAAGGATAGAAGAAAAAAAAATCCATGGAAGTCAAACATGATGGATATAGCTCTTGGGAATCTCATTGAACTTTGAAGGAACTAAAGATGTCATCTAGGACAAGGCTCATCGTACATCAAGGAAAAAAGGAAACATCTTCTAGATGGGGATATGCAAGATCCTTAAGGTTCTTTGATGTAATCCTCATTGGAGGGTTCACTAATCTAGAGAGGAAGAAAGTGTTTCATTAGGAACTCCAACTTATGGAATTCATGGAATGATGTTGTGATGACATAAAGCATATCAAGGGATTGAATATCTTTTCAATCAAGGAACCTGCTGGAAGAAGATTAGATTACCTAAAATAAAAATGAAGCATGTATGCTTGTGTTTACTATTATAGTGTCATGTCATGTGGTTGCAGGTAACAAGGATCATTACTTCTACCTAGAGAAGGCTCATGATCAAGAGAAAAATAATGTCCTCCTCTAAAAGGATGCAGGAAGGAATAAGTCACACTAGATGAAATCAACATAATATGTCCTCATGTGAAGTATGAGTTGGTTGAATACAATTAAGAAACTCTAATTGAAAGCTCCTGGGAAAGGAATATGTGAGGAAGGAAGAGATCGTGAGATATGCAACCATGATGAAGGAAATGAACATCCAAAGGACAAAGAAGATTTGACTAGGAAATCTCCCTGAAAGATATGAAGACTCTCATGGAAGTCTGAAAAGGATGGAGACCCTTGACAATGGATATATTTGGGAGATGTGTCAACATGTATGTCATATTTGCATACCTACAAGAAGATGTCATGATGAAGATCCATATCATAAGGTACTATTTGATTTAATGTTATGTTTTGATTTCTTGAATAATATCTAGATGATTTCATGTAGGGCTACTAGAACAAGAGTTGTAAGTACAAGTAAAACAAGAATTCATGTGGTGGATGTAAATCCCTAAAAGAAACATGATGAAGAAGTAGCCATATGATGAATGTTCCAAATATGTATCAAGAAGGCAACTTTCCATGAAGAAAGTAGTGACGTGACGAATCAAGAAGGAAAGTGATGGACGGATAAAGCCCTACAAGGAAGAAGCTTGACTGAATTTCTTGACATCAAGGAAAGAAGTTGCTCAAGAAGTTGAAGGACCCATGAAGAAGAATATTAGATTAAAAGGAAAGTCCCCAATTAATAGGAAGCTTTAACAAGTCCCTCATCAAGAGGGATCTTGGATTGGGTCACCCCCGATTTAGGAGTGACAATTGTGTTTTTCTATTTCATGTTTCATGCACTAAGACTAGGACTAATAGTTGTAAGTCTTACTGAATTCCTTGAAGAGAAATGTAGACATATGATAGATGTATCCTCCCTAATTGAGAAGGAGAGATAGACACAACATTCTTGTCTTCACTTGAGAATAGAATGGAGGATTGAGTAATTATTTGTCATCTGATGCTCTTTGAGGATGAGTAGGGAATCCAAGATAAGATCAAGCAAGAAGACTGATATTTTTTGAGGGCCGAGAACCCAAGATAAGAATATTCCTAAAAGGTCATACTCAGTGAACACCTGGGTGGGTATGCACCTTGAGAGACAATGATGAAGGTGTCTATAGTCATTGGTCTCACTAGCATTATAGCTCATGGTCTTGTCGAGAGATGGAGTTGTTAGTCAAGGCCTTGCACTATGACAATGCTGGTTGATATGATGCTATACATATAGGATTATAAATCTGATTCTTCTTATGAGAAATTCTTCATATTGAGAATGACCAAGTAACATTATGAATACCTCCTTAGCTAAGAGGGAGCGTTGAATAAAGGATAACTAGGTTCAGTCTTCATAATGACATGATCTTTGTAAATGATGAAATAAAAGGAATAAAATTATGTTTGTATGCCTTGTTGCATGGGTTTCATAAGCAAGAGGTTTATATATTAGTGGCTCCCATTTAGAGCCTTAGGATTTACTATTGAGACAAAGAGTCAAATTCATGTATGAAGAGCTCTTCTTGAGCCTATGTTAAATGTATACAGGTATATAGAAATGTCTAACAACCCTCCAAAGGCAAGCACAATCCCTCTTGAAGAAGTTGTCCAACAAATCGAATTAAAACAAGTCATGTCGGATCACCTATGGAGACACACCCATTCAACATGACACATCGGCTCATTTATGGAGGACAAACTACTATAAATACCCAGCTAGGGTCTGCACAAAATTACAAAACATAACTTAGATTCTCTATGATCTTCGAATGGGTACAAGAAGTTGGATTTTCTATGTTTTCAGATGAGCCCCACAGTCTTGGCATATCTATGATAATGAAGATCTCAGTGCAGGGAAAAAACACACACACATACTCACAAGTCTCGGCATAGTTATGATGATGAGGATCTAAGTGATCCCATAGTAATACTCTCTCGGCATACTAGAAACAGTCGTGATATTTGCATAATGTGATGGTGAAGGTGCAATGATGTCGGTGACGCAATAATGATGACTTCAGTGTAGCTGGAGTGGTGGCTTCAGTAGTAGTAATGATGATCTCAGCTATGAAGAAGAAGAGGATTGGTTTCTTGGTCTTGGAGTGGCCTAATAGGTCAAGGGTCATGGCCTTGGTATTCATCAATTGGAGTCTCTATAAGAAGAATTTTTGTGTTGGTTTTCATATCAAAAGTGAGAGGATTTGGCTGTGGCAGAAAGCCAACATCTTGTGTCCTTGTCTATTTTTTTGGTAGATATTTGATCAACTAAGAAGACACACTCTAATAATATCAAGAGAAGATTGTGCTAATAAGAAAAAGTTAAAATTCCTTACAAATTGTTACCATGGCAAGAAGAATCTCATTAACTTATTTTGCCCTATATTCTTCAACAATAATATGCATCAAACCCTAATAACCAAATTTCCTAAGGTTTTATTCAAACCCTATAATTATTTTAGGTCTCCAGCATCCTCTCTTGCATTCATCAATGGTGTCATCATAGGGGTGATCTCCATGAATTTCCTTCAACCCAACTTTGATTCCATGTTAATTTTTCTTAGGGCTATATTTTTCTTTGCTTTGATAATTGCATTTTACCATTTCCTTATCAATTTCACCCCATGACATCATAACATTATTCAGATTTACTTCATTATTCAGTAACATATGAAAATATATAGAAATAATGATATCATCATCAATGCAGCAAAACATAAAGGAACAATAGAAGAAAATCATTCAAACATAGAGACACCGGATTGGTCAAAGACCAGGGCAAAACCCACTATGGGGAAAACCCTTTCAAATTCTTCTTCTTTAAAGATTATCATCAAATGATTCAGCAAAAGAGAGTACAATGATCCATATCTTCATCTATGCAACTATACAACAAAAATAACTCCACCATCCATGAAATGAACTCAACAATGCTTATACTCAAAATCTTGATTCTGAAGGTTGTAATGAACTGTTACTATATGTGGTCAACTGCCAAACACTGTGGTCATTGAGTGAAATATTCAGAGAATTGAAATTCCATCATTTAGGTCTAGGTCACATGGAGGAGGAATCATGTGTGTTACTAGAAAGCTTTTATTCACTCTTTAAAGCCTACAAGCAAGCGACTGTATTCTATAACCAAGATTATAAACCCTAACTCCCAATTGCATGGATGGAGAGTTTCCTATGCAACTGAAAGGCTCTAGACACATGGATGAGATTTTGTGTGAGTGAATGTGGTTAACTTCTTCCTGTGATGTGCCAACGACTAAGTTCAAAAACCCTAAAACTAAGATGCAGGCTTTGGACACAACAATTTCATCTTCGAGCGAACTTGTTTCTCTACAGAGAAGCCTCGGAACTGTGCGAGCCAAAACCAAGAAAGAGAATAAAAGAATGTCTCATGATGATGACCAAATTAAGTAGAGGTCACTTGTCTATATAGCCTTCCAAGGGTGTCCACTTTTCTTTAGGGATGACCTTATCAAATATGCACATGTGGGCTTTTCTTCATAATTACATTTTACCCTAATTGATTTGAGTGATCGTTAGGTTGATTTTTGGTCCTCTCGAAAAGAGGAATTCAATGAAATAATTATATTCATCAAATGATTTGTCCAAAGTGTAATTTGACCATAGTTGCATATTTTAACAAAGTGGTGCACATAGGAGACTCTAAGGCAAAGAGGAAAAATAAAACATAATACAACCTCGATGAGATTTCTTTCCACATCCTCCTCAAGGAAAACATAAGACATCATAAAACCAATTTTGGGTCTTGTTGACTGCCTACACATTACAATATTGGCTTCTTTTTCCAAGCCAAAATTCCCTAAGTGAGTGTCGGCACGAGATATAGATGTTCTTTATGAAAGAGATTTTTTTGTTTCTTCTCCTCAAGTGCTTTGATTTTCTTAGACCTGAATGGGCGAATGTGGATGCCTTGAGGGAGCGACTCCCATATGAATCATCCCATCAAATCCTCCACTGACCTCAAAACCCTCTATGAAGAGAGAACTTGTGAGAAATACACAGCCCACCATGACTTCATTGCATTTGACGATCCACTACCAGCAAATCGTGTATTGAACTTAATTGTTTTCCATTAGATTTGTTTGAAGTAGTCTTCCAGAGAACTAAATCTATACTTAGAGCTTTGGGGAGGAAACTAAAACTCCACATACAAGGCCAAAATTAGCCAATGAATGCCACCATAATGAGGACTATACACATCAACCCCAAGCCATGGTGCTCCTTTGTAGTCTAGCAAAAACGAGTGCATCAACAGCGGCGCATGACACATCTCCCCTTCAAACAAAAACCCCAATACAAGTTATGAGCTCCATTGTGTGTCCCCTATAATCCCTAACCCCATCACCCCCCACAAACACATATTTATTTATTCATTTATTCATTTGATATTATTATATAATTTCATATTATTAAAAAAAATTCATTTTTTTAAATTTTATTTCTATTTTGACATAACTTTTTTCTTATTTTATTATTTTAGATTGTTTTATATACTTTTAGAACATAACTTTTTTCTTATTTTTATTATATTAGATGTTTTTAATATACTTTTAGATTAATTACTTTTTAATTGTAAACGAGATGGAGATCTATTAGTTGTATTGTTATTTTTGTTTATCTTACATTATTTATTTTGATCAACTACTTTATTATTCAACAACTTGTCTTAAAAAAAAACATAATCATTTATTTCTTAATAATTCATTAATGGTAGATCTTCCTAATGCAATATTTTTTTTCATATTTTAGGGAGTGTTAGTAATATTTAAAAGTTAATAATTATAATTCTAATTTTATTGCAAAGTTATACATTGCGCATATACAAATTGGCTAGAGTATAATAATTGTTTCTTTTTAATATTTTTTCTTATCATTTACAAATAGTCAAAAATTTTAAAAACAATGACAAAAGAAAAAATTCATTAAAATAAATTAGAAAATAAAAAATATATCTAAAAAAATGTTTCAACATCATAGTGAAATGTTTAAACATCATGGTGAAATCTCTAAACATTTTAATCTTATTATAAAGAGTCAAACATATTCCTTCAAATTAAATCCAAGTGAAAAAAAAAAAAAAAACATATTCCCCTCACGAAGACTACTAAAACAAAACAATACACAAAATTATAAAAACAAACACATTAATTATAACATACCCACTTTATATTATTACACAATTAAAAAACATTACTTAGAACATAACCACTTTACACCACAACCCATTTAAAAACAAACACAATACTTTCAGTTTAGAAGCTATCCACTTCATATTGCCTTTAAAAAAAACCATTTCTCACTTCGAAAAGTATCTATTATGTAACAAGTGCTACATAGTAGCTCTTCTCCCCCAGTTTAGTTTAAATATAGTTACATTAATGTAAAAATATTGAATTCCAATAATTGTTAAGGTTTGTAATCGACTATTTAGATTTTATTGATTCGTAAATTGAGATATTTTGTTATTTTGGAATATGGTCTATTTATGTTTTACTAATTGGTAAATTAAGTTATTTGTAATTTGGCATTGTGTAGTGGAGAATCTAATCCTACCCAACAACCATAATAATGTTTTATTAGTCCTACCATGAAGTATAAAATTTTATTTCCATGAATATTTTCAATAACTATAGCTGTTTTTTTTTTTTATATTAGATATTTTATTAACTTATCATATTATTTTGAAAAATAAATTAATTATGAAAATATTTTAGTTAAGAAAACATTTTTTTTTTTAAAAATTATTAAAATATTAATTTTTTTAACTGGTTGAAACATATGGAAACATTAATTAATTGTTGTGAATATTATATAATAAAAACAAAAAATTTTAAAAAAAAATGTATGTTTAATTTAAAAACAAAATTAAATAATTATGAAAATATTTATAATTAAAAGAACAATTTTAATTTAGAAAATATAATTAGTTAAAAACATTAAAATTAATTGTAACAGATAGAACACATTATATAGTTGTCAATAAGTCATAGTTTATACATGTATACGAAGTTTATGGGTTTACACAAAGAAATCTTTACATAACTAAGGTACTATATAATTTTTATTTTTATTTTATATTTATTGTAAATTATTATTAAGTTTTACTTGTATTTAATAATTAAATTTTATGTAAATTTAAATATTTTATAATCAAATTTTTGACCTATGTACTTGGAATTTGTGTTAATAGATTTTTTAAATGGTTAATTAAAAAAAAAAAGAGGTCAAATAAATTTAATGAACCATAATTATGATGGGACATGTGTACTTTTGGCTCATTAATCCATGCATTGAGAAATAACATATTCATTTTCATAGCCAATCAAATTACAAAAAAATAAATTAAAATAATGTCAAAAAATAATGAATTTCAATATTCAAAGTTAAATTATGCAAACTTATAAAAAAATTAAGTCAATCCTAAAATAATATGAGTTTGACCATAAATTCAATGCAATATCCCCTACCATAGATAATAATGCTAAAACACTCAATGTTATGACAACTTTTTTTCCCAACAATTCGTGCACTAATATGAATTCCCATAATACATAAATCCAACATTGAAATCTCCAAAACCGAGAACAAAACCCATATAAATATTATTTATTTAGCCATCTCTCTAATTGTTCTTTTATTAGTCAATCTCTCTAATTGTTCTTTTATTAGTCAATCTGAATATTTCTATTTGCCATTATCTGAAAATGAGATCTTAAATCAATATTAAGGTATTACAGACTCATGTGCAGGAATGCCTATATTACTTAGTGCAACGAATCGAAAAGATTGTGAATAATAGAGATAATGAGCAGTCAGAAAACATAACAAGCACACACACATCGACACAGCAAATAATAAAGGAGTTCACCAGACTTCACGGCTACGTCTCCTGGTCCAGCTTTCAATGGCGACCTCTCTATTAAGCCTTTAAGAACAAAATATTACAAGTGTGAGCTCAATCCGAGTCTCAACACACAGACAATGATATTACATAGGGATACTCGAAAACCTCAAGTCTAAAGAGTGCACAGACTCCCCCTCTTAGTGCGTCTGATCAACTGTTCTATCTCAATCTGTCTCTGACCTATGACTTCCTCTCTGGCTCTCTGTCTCTCTGTTCTGTCATCAAATGGCCTTTAAGCCTATAATTACTGTCGGTTTGTATCCCTCTTCGGGCTCTCTAGCTCTCGGCCGTGATCCATTCAATTCCCTTTTGAGTGTTAAACAATAATTGTAGAACACTCTCAGGTATGGTGGCCACCTGTGTTTAAACGGAAAGGACCACTGGCACGGTTGAAATCCTCGAGAACACGTTTCTCTGTTTACATAGAGAAATACACTAAAACCAGTGAAAAATCTGCCAAGTCGGTCTTCAAAAAATATCAAGTCTAGCCCATAATCCCATCGGGTCTGTTGTTATATCGATTTTGCAAATCGCAAGTCACGGTTTCCTTTGTATTTGGGTTTAGAACAAAAAAACCCCAAATACATAGAAAAACCTGACAAATGGCTTTATATCGGAACTAAAAATATATTAATTTGCATCCATAAACCCTTTCCGGTCTGGCTTTATCGCATGTTGCATATCTTCCCCGATCTCCGATCGCCAATCGCTCCAATCGGCCTTATCGGCTATCAGCACATCAGTGTATCGCATGGTCGTTGGTCTTTGGTATCACCCCTTATATAGTTATGATGCGATATATCGCAATCACATATCGCATAGTTTTCGGGCCGCGGGTTAAGTCCTCCTTGTGTTTTAGCAATGCGATATTGTGAGTAGATCTGGACCGTTGATATGTGCGCTTAATCGACGGTCCTTGTTGACTCGCGTTGATCGCTATCGTGATTTTCATACGACTGCATCTGATATCTCTCGCTGGCCTCCGCCAATTGTGATATGCTGATTGGATCTGGACTGTTGATCTGCCTAATCCGATAGCTCCTGTGAAGCACTGTTTGAACCTTCGCTTTACTCTGTTTTATGTCATTCTTCATGTTTTTTTCTTCTGCGATAGTGCTTTCCGCCATTTCTTAATGTTTTCCCCATGCGATAGTGTTTCTGATAGTTATGTATATGAAGACTTAGAGGTTTTTAGAATCCATTTTGGATCACGCCTTCCCACTAAAAATATTTTGTATCACCAAAAGTTGGTTTTTAGGCATCGATCAAGTGAGGATACAGCTCCCTCACTTGTCCATTTTCTATCCATCATGCCTTGCTTGGATTTGAACCTTTAAGTCGTATCCTCAGGTACTTAACATCCCCTCAACATGTAGTTCTTACCTTCCTATCCAGAACTGTGTCTTCCTGCAACTCATTAAGATATTCAGGCAACAGATCCTCAATAGAAGGCAACTAACTTCGCTCTTTAGGATCTTCAATCATTGATGGTTCATACAATCTCAAGTTTTCTGCATTAACAACTGAATAGATCTGCATATAAGCTGATAAATCAAGGCGAAAAGAATTTTCCCCAATTTTATCAAGTACCTTGAAAGGTCCATACCTTATTGGTTTTAGCTTCTTACCTTCACCCTGCATTCTGTCTTTGCTGATGTACAGCCAAACTTAGCCACCAACTTGGAAACTATGCTCAACTCGATGCTTGTCATATCTTGCCTTATACTTGGCTTGACTTCTTTCCAATTGTTCCTGTACTGCCTGGTGAATTTCTTGGATTTATTCAATGAACTTGGTTGCTTTGTCCACATCATTGTGTCCATCAACTACTATGTCTTTACCAAAGACAAAATCCAAGGGAGGCTTTGGTATAAAACCAAAACAAGTCTCAAAAGGAGATCTCTTAGTAGAAGAGTGCTTGGCATGGTTGTAAGCATGTTGCACATAACACAAATGCTCATCCCAAAGCTTGGGATGATTGCTGCAATAGCATCTAAGCAACTAGATCACTGTCCTATTGACCACTTCTGTCTGACCATCAGTCTGTGGATGAAATGTTGTTCTCTTTTTCAGCCTGGTGTCCATCAACTCCCATAGACTTGACCAAGACTTCCCAACAAATCGAGAATCTTGATCAGATACAATAGAAGTGGGTAACCCAAAACGAACCCATACATTCTGAAAGAACAAATTTGTTGTTTGTTCAGTTGTAACTTGCCTGTTACATGGTATCAAAATACACATTTTATTGAACCTATCCACAACAACATACAAATAATCATGACCCTTTCTAGATTTTGGCAATCCCCCAACAAAGTCCATGGAAACACTTTCCCAAGGACGAGAAGGAATTGGAAGTGGAGTGTACAAGCCTAATTTTCTATTACTGGGCTTGCTTGTA
>APFE030129538.1:135731-189347 GCA_000404065.3 Pinus taeda
TGGTTTCCTTTGTATTTGGGTTTATAATGGAAAAACCCCAAATACATAGAAAAACCAGACAAATGGCTTTATATCGGAACTCAAAATATATTAATTCGCATCCATAAACCCTTTCAGGTCTGGTTTTATCACATGTATATCTTCCCCGATCTCCGATCGTCGATTGCTCCGATCAGCCTTATCAGCTATCGGTGTATCGCATGGTCGATGGTATTTGGTGTCACACCTTATATAGTTGTGATGTGATATATCGCAATCGCATATCACATAGTCTTCGAGTCGCGGGTTAAGTCCTCCTTGTGTTTTAGTGATGTGATATTGCGAGTAGATCTGGACCGTCGATCTGCGTGGTTGATCGATGGTCACTGATTACTTCATCGATTTTTTTTGTTGCTCACCCTACCCATTGAAAAATATAATAGATTGAGCAAGTTGTAGGTACCATACTATTAGAGAAAAATACAAAAAGCTTCGAGGAGGAACTACCGGGAAACCGAGACACCAAATACCTTCGCCATGGTATCTATGACCATTTTTTGGAATGGCACTCAGTGACAACGTCAACAACTAATAAGGCATAACTACATCATAGGTTTAGTTAAGGATATTATGAATTTGAAAAGTGACGTTGTAAGTTTGTTATCAAAGTTGAAATTTTTCTATGTTAAATAAAAGTTTAAAATTAAAATTTTTAAAATAAAAAA
Organism: Pinus taeda; assembly: GCA_000404065.3. NCBI lineage: Eukaryota > Viridiplantae > Streptophyta > Pinopsida > Pinales > Pinaceae > Pinus > Pinus taeda. The sequence goes on from APFE030129538.1 coordinate 136,436, forward strand.
TTAAATAATTATATAAAATATTTAATAAACTATTGCATTGTCATTCCATAAATTTAAATAAATTTAACATTGTTTAACTTACTTCTTTGTCATGCGTTTTGATCAGGTTCTGAAATTTGTGAGGGAAGAACATTCATGCAACCATAAGTGGGTGGCCATAAGATTGAGGGAGAGTCATTCATGCGAGTATCAGGAAGCATCCATAGGATTGGCTACGAGTTTTATGACCAAATGGGATTTCGATCGTGAGTTCCGGTAATTGATGTTGTTGAAACTAGTGAAGGTTTTCTAGAGTCACCCATATCCATTGAAGATGGTTCCCAATGTTAGGAGGTACAGCATCGAGGTCCTAATAGTTGTTTTGAAGAGGGACAAAGGTGCATTAGAGCAGAGACCAGAATTGGTGAGAAATTTAGAGAGGGCCTTGGAAGGAGTTATGGGGACGATGTCGGACTGGGAATACTACAATGCCTTCTCGTGCGGTAAGGGATTGATCAGGCACACCATCCCCATTCTATCCCTCGCACACCATGCCATGGAATTGTTTTCTAAATAAATACATGGCATCCCAAATCCTAAATAATACACACATGTCCGACTCTGTGTTGCACATGTCTATGTTTTCTAGTGTTTAATATTGTAAATATTATGTGGGTTGTTGGGTTATTTGTGAGTGGGATGTCCTAGTTGCAACAGGTAGTTGATAGTATGATTAATGTTTTTTTCCATATTTATGTATTAAATTATTGATATTTTTTTAATTAATATTAAAAGTGGTAGCTTTGCAATGTGAAGTGAGAAATATTTTATTAATAAGTATATTTTAAGTGACTGAGAGGATTTAATAATAATTTTTTCATTTATATTGAAGTTTTATTGAAGTGAAGAATATTTTGTTAATAAGTGTCTTTTAAGTAATTGAGAGGATTTAATGATAATCTTTTCATCTATATTTAAGTTTTATTGATATGATTATGTATTTTTAGTTATTTAGATAAATATACTATCCTAAAATATGTTGCACTATATACCTTTCCTTGAATTAAGTAAAAGAGAAAAATTACCTTTAGAAAAATAAGTATTTATTTTTAAGTAATTTCGAAGTGTGTGGCCACTTGTATTGATATTGTTGATTGTGTAGAAAGGTCTAATCATTCATAGAATTTCTCTAAAAATTTTGTAATTTTCGAAGTGGTACGCTTCAGAGTGGTGACGTTGGTTCATTCATTTTAATAGTTTAATGTACAAAATGAAAAAGTCACTGACCCGAATGCATGGTATTTAATATTTGCTAACAACTTAATGTTCAATTTGAATAAAATACCAAACAAGAATTGCAAGTTTTGTCAAACATATTTTTATGTATTGTGAAATATTCTAATTTAATGTTGGCGTTTAGTATTGTCATGTGTTGAGTTTTATTACAAGTGTGGTCTATTGCCTCCTTTGATTCATGAGGTTAGGAGAGTGATTGAAACAATATCTCTTGGTGGGTTGAAGTTAAAATGTGGTCCAAGGTTCTTAGGATGTGGTTTGGTGGGGAGGTGGGCAGGTTTGGTGCCTACAAGTCATGAAGTTTAATCTTGGGTAGGATTATATATGCACCAAAATCCTATACAACTTGAGTGGGCCTAATGGTTAAGAGCATGTGTTTCCTCCTAAAATCATTGACTGGAGATGGGTCCCTTGTCCCACAAACAAGAGGGTCACAAACACCAATATGGTGTCTAGCTTGGCCGTGACATTGTTGGGTAAAATAGCAAGTAATTTTCTTTAAATTACATAAAATTATTTAAAACATTATTTTAGAATTTTAGAATTTTTAAAATAAATTATAAAAAATAATATAGAGTTTTTTTTAAAAGAGATTTTAGAAATAAACTAATATAAATTAATATTATATTGTTTAATGTATAATTATTGTAAAATAAAATAAATAATATATATATATATATATATAATATATATATATATATATATATATATATATTATATATATGATATTATATATATATATATAAATTTGACATATGATTGACATATTTTCATGCAGCAACTTTGTCTTGAGGTGGATGTGGTGGAGGGATTGTTCTCTTCCTACAAGAAAATCACTCTTTCAACATCTAGAGTGAGTTGGGCAAGGGTTCAAACCACTGTGCATAAATTCTCAGCCTTGAGCTTCTTTTCTTATTTTCCATTGAAAGAGAATGTAGCGAGTTACAATTTTTTGTTGATTCCATGATTGTCATTAAAATTAGTTTAATAATATTCAGAGATGTCACATACACACACGAATTCCTATTTTAGAAAAGATTACGCATGTGAAGCAAGCTTTTGATAACATTTCTTCTCCTCACATCTACAAATAAATAGATTCATCTACGGACTTTTTATCAAAGACGGGAGTGCATATGACATTGGAAACTTGCAAGTTACAAAGAAAATAGGTGACATTGTTACAAGATATTTCATCAAGCTCTTCATAGAGGGTTGGCAATATTAAGGATAAATCTTCCATGATGATTGTCTCCTTTTTGTTTTTTCTTGAGACACTTTATATGAGATAGTTTTCTTAAAAATGAAAAATAAAACTCTGGGCAATATTGTATATAGCGGCTTACTTTTTAGTTTCCTTACATTTGCCAATAATATGGACATGTAAAAGGTCTATACAAAACGACTAAATAGACTTTACTTAAATGGTAAAAATTATGATAAGTAAAGTTGTTCATCCATCGTCACTTAATATGAGTTGACTCTCTTATTTAAATAAAATCACACTAGAGATTATAACTTTTTTTGAATTTGAAGAAAATATTCTCATGCATTAAGCAAAAACATTTCTAGATATTACAGAGTGACCAAAAAACTCTTTGAATATTATTGACCAGAAATCCAATTTTGATGATTAAATGTTATTTGCAAGAAACCTAATATTCATTAATATGACTATCAAGACTATAATACTAGATGATATGCTTTCAAATACAATATAATTTTAAATTATTTTTAATCTCATATTTTTCACTTTTCTTTTTTTCTTCTTTTCGTTTTTCTATGTGATTCATAGAAGGTGCCCCTAAAGTGTCTAAAAAATTGAACTCTTGACGTCTCAATAGCAAAGGTGCTACAAAACCAAGACTATATGTTGAAAATGGCAACAAGAAATGCTATAAATAGCATTTCAGGTACCAATTTTGGATATAGCAACAAGGAATGATAAAATAGAAATGCTAAAATTAGCTTTGGTATAAATAGCATTTCAGGATAGATTCCAATTTTAGTTAGTCTCTAAACTAGAATTGAGAATTAAAATTCGAATTTAATCTTAGCAGCTGTTTGTAAAATAATTAATTAATTCATCTTGAGTTAATTAGTTGTAGAAAATCCAACATGAAGTCTATGTGAAGACAAGAAATGCTGAAAATAGAAATGTTATAAATAGCATTTCAGGTACCAGTGTTAGATATAGCAGCAAGGAATGATAAAATAGAAATGCCAAAAATAGTTTTTCTATAAATAGCATTTCGGGATTGATTCCAATTTTAGTTAGTCCCTGAACTAAAATTGAGAATTAAAATTCGAATTTGATCTTAGGAGTTGTTTGTAAAATAATTAATTAATTCATCTTGAGTTAATTAGTTGTATAAAATCAAACATGAAGTCTATGTGAAGACATGCAATAGTTTCCCCTTTGATTGAGGAAGTTATCCCTTAATTAAGGAGATCAGGATGATTTGTACTTTGAGTTGTAATTAGTTAGCTCAGTTAACTAAGTTAAGTCCAAATAGATTAGTTCAAACAGTTTGTTGAACCAATTGTGAGTTCAGTTAGTTAATGCATGCATGCATGTAACTGTTGCACTTCAGATAACTGAATATTCTCTCATAAATAACTCATGCATGTCAGTTAAGTCAGAGACCCAGTTGAGATAAGAGGAAGGGACAATGTACCATCAGTTGTAAGAATTTTCCTATATAGGAAACTCATCCATGTAGAAGGAATTATCTCCTTCAAGATTGCACAGTTACTTCTGAGTTTGGTGAGTTGTGTGAGAGGTGAATTCACACAGGTGGTAGCATTGGACCCCAGGAAAAACTGCACAAGGAAATAGGAGGCTTGGAGGACTGAAGGAAGGCATATGTGTTGTATGTTCTATCTATGAGAAACAATGAGGGATTGTACTAAGAGTTGGATAGCTTGAGAGCTAAAGCTTTATGTAATCCTGAGATATTTCCACTTGTATGATAATACAGATAGCGGAGTTTTTAGCTGAGGCTTTGCCCAGAGTATTCTTCTATGTTTCATGTGTGATTGAATATTCTTCTCTGTTATATGTGTTTTGGTTGATCTTGCTCATAATCGAATAAGCTTCCACAAGTTTTTTTGTAGAAGTAGATCAAGTATTTTGCTTTAGTATATTGCATTATCAGGTGATCTACAGTGGGAATTTCTACACTATAATCATTAATATGACTATCAAGACCATAATACTAGATGATATGTTTTCAAATACAATATAATTAATCTCATATTTTTTACTGTTCTTTTTTTTTGTTCTATGTGATTCATATAACATGCCCCTGTCCCTAAAGTGTCTAAAAAAATGAACTTTTGACTTTTCAATAGCAAAAGTGTTATGGTACCACATAAATTGAGTTAAATTATACATTTTACTTATTAAAAATATTGTTTTTTATTTTTCCAATTAACTATATAAATTGCAAGAAAACATATCTATATTTTACAATATTTCTAAAAAAAAAAAATTAATTCAAAATATTATTGATAATGGATTTGAATCCCAACAGGAGAAGAATACAGAGGCCTGCGCTAGATCTGTCGCCAAGGTCCTTGAAGCTTTCAGGGTCGATCCTACTAAAGGCCTCACAGATCTGTAGGTTGCCGAATAGGCAAGAATTATGGTAGAAATGTGATTACTGTTGTTGTCATTCTACAAATGGAGAAGGGAGCTTCCAAGGATTAGATCAAAGCCTTCACACATTTGGGCGAATAGATCTCGGACCACGAGCAGTGCTATGGTCTGGATCTGGAATAAGATATATCTTATTTGAAGCAGACTCTGCTTTCCATAGGTCAGGCATGGCTGGGTTACTCAAGGCATGGCCGCCCCATAGCTTTGTTCATGTGCTCAAGGCAGAGATAGGCTGGATTAGGCCTTTGACGACCAGGAACAAGTGCCCAACGATAGTCAAGGGGGCGGCAACAAAACACAACAACTCCTTAATACCTGCACCCTGGTGGAAGGGAGTCTGGCGCCGAGGCCAGGTCTTTCTCCACAGATCTGATATAGAGTTCTTTGCCTAGATCTGGCAAATGGGGAAGACATGGAATTAATTGAGAAGACTATGTTCAGGATCGAAGGGACCGTCAAAGTAGATTTGGAGAGGCCAACCAGAGATTTAACAGATGGTCAGGAGTAGATCTGGCTGGTCGAGCTCTCGAAGATAGCTGAGTGCGTATCCAAGAAGCAGAGGGTGTCGATTGCAAATACCACTCTCGATCTCTATAAGACCATGGGGGCAGAACTAATCGAAGCTACTTTAGCAGAAAGGGCAGATCTCCAGACTGGTTCCCGATCGCAGATCGATAGTCCTAGTCTTGCAGAGATAATCCCCAATCACTTTCAAATCTTCGTTAGAACGCCCACGAGGAATACAACATTGATCTGGGCTTATGCTACAAATAGAGTAATAGACTTGAAAAACAACATCGCCAATCAGATCGCCGACCCGACTGGTAAGTAACACCTATTAACAGGGGGCAGATCACTTTAGGACATTAGATTGATGAAGGATTACAACATCAAGCCAGGATCTACAATCATTCTCAATATGGGACTATGAGGAGGTGTTGCAACCAGTAAATCAACATAAGGAGGCAGCGAGTCCAAATCAAATCACATCCCAGATTCACACCAGCAGCACAAAAGTGAAGGAACATCTTACAAGCATATTTTACAAGGGGGAAAAGCTCCTCCAATAGCTCCCACGTAGGTCGGAACAGAACCAAGTCCATACATAGTGGAGCAACTACAACATACACCAGAACTAACAATCGATATAGCAGAAGCAAAGAAGGTATGTGACAGCTATGAAAAGCAAGCCATCATATGCCATTTTAACGGATTCTGGCCCAAACCCTTGGATCTGTTTCATTGGATACTCACAAAATGGTCTTTGGACTGTGAGATCCATCTCTGTTCCAAAGGGTTTTTTATAGTTAAATTTCAATCAGCAGAAGTCAGAGATCTCGTGATTCAGGAAGGACCTTGGTTCTGGGGATCTTCAGGTCTATTTATCCCTCCATGGTTCCTGGAATTTGATGTAAACACATTCGTTGTTTCTAGGATACCCGTATGGGTTCATCTTCATAATCTCCCTATCCATTTCTGGGACCAAAAGGTACTTGCAATCATAGGCAACTCCATAGGCAGATATATCAAAAATGGATACACAAAGAATAGATGAAAGAATTTTTACTTTCGCACGCATATGCATGGAAGTAGACCTCAGTAAAGGACTACTGGGAAGAATAATATTCAAACACAGAGATCGTAGTTGGATGCAGTCATTAGACTATGAAAATACAGCTTTCAGGTGCAGAATATGTCGACAAACCGAACACCTACAAAATGCATGTCCAGAATATAAAAAGAACAGCCACAGAAAGAAGAAAATTGGCAATCAACAAAAGAGATGGAATTTCACCCATTCAGATCCAGAAGAAGAGGAAGCGTATGAAGAGGAAGAACCCGCTCCAAATGAAAGCAACCAAACAGAAACTCAGGAAACTCCTCCACAAGAGCCTATGGAATCACAATCGAGAAAGAATTCAAATTCAATGGAAACCACTGGAACCAAAAGGAAGCACTCATCAGACATCTCTGATTCGGAAAAGGAAAACCCCCGACCCAGTGATGAAAATCCACTTCAACTTGTTCCCATAATTCCGTCCCAAGGGGAATGGTGAAAGGTTGAGAAGAAAAAGGGGAGGAAGTCATGATCCCCCCAAAATGTTAACTCTTTTGTTTCTCGATGTGGTCTTTTCTCATGAAGTTTTTGTTTTATTTTTATTTTTGTTCTCACCATCTTTGACAGGCACAGGCTCAAATTTTCCTCATATGAGGAGGCCATGCATTTGCTCAGTGATTTTCCCTACATGTGTAGTTGGATAAGACTGAATGTTCTCATCCAGTGAGATCTATGATTCGGAAATTATAGAGCAAAATGAATGCTTCGGCATATACTATGTAACTTTTTATCCTGGTAATAAAAAGTTCGATTTTTTATTTGGAAAAAAGAAATCAAAATATTATTTAATTACTTTGAATAAAAATATATGATATTTAAAAAAATGATATTATTTGTTTTTCGGGACCAAAATCCTGTCCTCAAAACCTTAATTTTTCCTATAAAAACTTAACACGTGGTTGTCATTCAAACCAGTGTATAGGAACGCAAGTACATTTTTCCCTATATTTAAATTTGACCATTGGAAAGGATCACATATCATGGGATTTGAATGGTAAAAACATTATAATAGAACATTAATTTTTTATTATTAAATTAATATGTATTATTAGTGTTTTATCAATATTTATTAATTATAAAATTATTGATAAGTCTAATGTTTTCAAGTAATTCAGTTGAGAGGTTTATTGTACAATTCAGTATGATGTGCAATGATGTCTATTTTTCATCAAAGTTGAAATTTTTCTAATATCACCCAAAATAAAAATAAATAAATAACTATACAAAACATTTAAATAATGTCCATTGACAATAATAAAATTGCACGTGAAGAAATTGGATCCCTCTCAACTCATATTGGATCGGTATTTAAAATGGATCTACGCTAGTTTGTATGAGTGTGTGGCTACATATATTGATATCATTGGTTGTGAAGATTTTTATATTTTTCTAGGTAGTAAGCCTCATAGTCCTATACTGGTCCATTCATTTTAGTAGTTTTGTAGCTTTATGTATAAAATGAAAAGTCACTAAGTTTAGTGTATGATGTTTAATATTTGCAAGCAACGTGATGTTGAAATGAAATACACTGCCGAACAGGAAATTGTAGGTTTTGTTAGCAGATTTTAATGTGTTGTGAAATACTCTAATTTGATGCTCGTCTTTAATATTGTTTATGTGTTGAGTTGTATTATAAGTGTGGTCTATTGCTTCTAATTCATGAGGTTAGGAGAGTTTTTGAAACCTAACATCTTGTCTAGGTGAAGCTAAATCATCCATTGATTTAAAAAAAATATAAAATTATAATTATAATTAAGAAATTTAATTTTAAAATATTATGTTTATAAATTTTTACTTTTACATCTTTATATAACATTTAAGAAATATAATTTTTGTTTCTATTTTGTATATAAATTATGATCTTTTCTTTTATATTCAAAAAAATAGAAGAGTAAATGCTTTCCATTTTTTAAGATAAGATTTTTAAATTAAATAATATAAATGTGTATTTATTAATTTTCAATGAATATTATTAGGTAAAATAGAAAGTAGCTCTCTTCGAATTACATAAAACTGTTTAAAATATAACTTTGGAATTTTTTTAAAGAGATTTTTAAAAGTAATATAAAGATTTTTTATAAAAAAAAAATGGAATAAAGTAATATAAAATATTATTATTAATGTTTAATGGTTATATATATATATATATATATATATATATATATTATATATATATATAATTAATATGGGGCATCTTTGCTTAGAGTTTGGGTAGGGTTTAAATATTTATGTATAAATTTTAAGATTTAAGCTTCTCTTATTTGATATTGAAAAAGAATGTCATCACTTATATATTTTTGGTGATTCCATGACCATCATTAATTGGTTTAATAATATTTAAAGATGTCACATGCACACACTAGTAATTATTTTAGAAGAGGTTATGTTGGAATGACAATTGGAAAAATGAATTCAATTTGTATTAAGAATATTGTACATATAAATACAATGTTGAAACAGTTGGATTCACTTTCAAGGGTTTCTTGGGCTTTAGTAAATGATTACATGATGCACCATAACCCTAACAGATTAGGTGTCCAATATTCCCCCCTTAATCTGAAGGGGTGTATATGAGAGTCTAAGACATCCAATGGCATCTAATGGTTGAATGTGCTCTCTGAAATGGTGGTTTAAGAAAAAAACCACAAACCAAAAGGTGGAAGAACTCAAAGTTTCAACCAATGGTGGTGTAAGGTGGGCCACCAACTCTAGAACTAAAGCTCGAATTAGCTCCTAGGACAACTCCAAATCTAGCTAGAAGTTGAAGTCTTCTTCTAGAGGAAATGTTCATAATGTCCTAAAAAGGGAGACCTTCATCCTCGAAAAGGGAGGTCTCAACTTGTAGAAAAAAAGAAGAAGCTCAACCTAAAAAGGGGGGTTTCAACCTGCGGTGGTCTAATGAAGGCCACCGACCAAAGGCATTCCCATGGGGCATTACTATGTCTCTGGCTAAAACTCTAAATCTAGCTATGGTTGTCTCTGGATGTACACTCAGTAGTAGGTTCAAGTTGTGGCTCATGCTCGCTTGATAAATCTTCGAAGTTGGTAACTAGCCATCAATTCCTCCCCTATCATATACAAGGTGAGAATATGAAGAAACCTTTGCTGAAATACTAGTCAATACCCAAGAACAAATCTTGTGGTATGACCGATATATCTTCTTTCCTATTGAAGAACATTGCTAAGAAGCGATCCATCCAAGGTGAATCTTTATTCTTGTAGAAGTTCTATTTCTATAACATTTGTCTGAATAATGATTGTTCTTACCACAATGATCACAAGGATGAAGATCAAAATGTTTATCTTTCACTTGGTCAATTCAATCACAATGTTTGCATTTGATAATCTGTGGTTGTTATGCAATAGGAGCAAGCGAAGATGGATCATCCCAAAGGAATGCAACTTTGCGAAATTCGATGGGCTTGGAATATTCTGGAATATGAAAGGACACATCCTTGTCATATATGAGACCAATTATATTCTTGTTTTTCACAACATCTTCCCAAGGTTAAGAAGGTCTTAGGAAGTGCAGGTTGAGCCTTCACATCTACATGCAAATATGTTCCTAAAATGGCTCCATTATTCTGATCAATCTATGACTCCTTATGGGAGTTAGGCTCAAACAAAGAGTTGTTTACAACAAGAACTAGTTCAAAATTAGAACTCTTCTTTTGTATTTCATCTCGTAGTAGCCAAGACTCGAGTTGGAGAAATTCAGCCATCTCTTGTGCATGATGTAGATACATTTTGATATCAGCAAGAGTGACCTTGTTGATAATCATTATTTCCTTAGCAGTAGAAAAAATGAGATCATTTAGTAGCTCTAAACATTATTAGTTTGAGCCATTTTACAATAACTTATCTTGAAAAAATAAAGAGTGTCGACTTTAATTGAAAATCCACCTGTTTATAATCATTAGAGAAATTTTGAGGTCTAGAATGGGCCTCAAAACAAAAATGTACAACCAAAGTCAAGTTTATAAGAATCAATATGATTCAAGATGATGATGTCAACCATGGGGGATGATTCACCATTTTTGGAATAAAAAAGTAAAAAGATTTAAAATATATAAATATAATATATATATATATATATATATTCAACATACATTTTCAACATATCTCCATACAAATTTACTCAAATTTCAAGTGATATCACTCGTTGGATGCAAAATCAAACTCCTCATCTAATGAGTACCCATGTCACATACTTTCGATTGATCATGCTATAGGAAAAATGATAAATAAATGAAAAACATGATTATAATGACATTTTTCATATATTTCTCATTTTTCGTGTAGTGGGCCCATTGAAAGTATGCAACATAGGTTCTCCTTGAATGAGGAATAAAATTCCACATCCAATGAGTGCTCCCACTCATAATTTGAATAAAACCGTAAGGATATAAGTTGAAAAAATAGTTTTTTTCTTTTTTCCCTCTAAAATTTGATGATGTAATCTAAGCTTATTTTATTATTTCCACAATTATTTTATAATATTCCTTAAGGGGCCCATTTTATACCTCAAAATTTATCTAATGGTGAAATCTCGCTTATAATGCAAAATTTTACAAGTATGAGATGGACTGTAGTCAGTGAAGACAAGCCTAAAATAAATGCCATCAAAATGAATTTGTATATCCTCTTGTGATCAAGGCACGACATTGGATACAAAACAATGAAAAGAGGGCATCATGACATCCAAAAATTCAACCCTTCTCAGACAATTGAAACTTTGTTAACACAATCACCATAGGATGACATCTGTAGTGAAACCAACTTTCAACGTCACTCCACGTATTAACAAAATTTGATTTCTAATGTATAACACTAGTAGTTCCATGCTTGCACTAGTTATATATTCATCGCAGATGTCGTTCTCTTGAAGCTAAGATCCCCATAGTCACATGAACGCCAAGATCATTGAAAATGGTTGCATCTGTTCATTCAAACCCAAAAATATTCATGATGGAACTCAGATTTCATTTCAAGATAATTTCTACAGGAAAATGCACTAAGAGGATGCCTCTGGGGTAGGTGCAACAACTTTATAAATGAAAAATTCAATTCATAGTAAACAATTATAGCTCCAATGACCCATCTCTTTCATTAATTGGACAGGTACCAAAACAAAATACATGCCACCAACATGCAATAATGAGTGCAACATTGGAAACAATAGTCCCTCTCCAACAACCAAACTATTAGAGACATATAAAATCAAGTCCTAAACACCATGCTTTTTTTGGCACAAATGAACACATCCATAATGAGCGATCTAAAACAGGAAATGCCTTTGATCCCTTCACTAACTATGCTATTATGGCTTAGATGCCTTCATAACAACATATAATAATTGCCATTGAATAAACATATGGATTTGAAAAAGTTCGCCAACAGATATGTAAATCTAATGCATATGCTAGGCAACAAGTGTAGAAATTTCTCTATAGATCAGCTAGCTCTGATACCATGTAGAAATTCTCTTTCTAGATCACCTGATAATGCAATGTACTAAAGCAAAATACTTGATCTACTTCTACTATCAAACTTTGCGGAAGCTTAATCAATTTGAGCAAGATCAATCAAAACACATATAACAAAGAAGAAGAAATCATACACATGAAACACAGAAGAATACTCTAGGGAAAGCCTCAGCTAAAAACCTCGATCTCTATATTATCATACAAGTAGAAATATGCCTAGATTACACAAAGCTTTAGCTCACAAGCTATCCATCTCTCATTACAATCCCTCTCTTGCTCATAAACAGTCAAAGGCTTCTCACAAACCTTCTCCTCTGCCCTCCAAGCCTCCTACTTCCTTGTGCAGTTTTCCTTGGGGTCCAGTGTTGCCACCTGTGTGAATTGGCCTCTTCACACACTCACCAACCTCTAATCTAACTGCGCAATCCTGAAGGAGATAATTCCTTCTGAATGGATGAGTTTCCTATATAGGAAAATTCCTCCAACTGATAGTATAATGTCCCTTCCTATAATCTCAACTCGGTCTCTGACTGAACTAACATGCATGAGTTATTTATGAGAGAATATTCAGTTATCTAGAGAGCAATAGTTACATGCATGCAAGCATTAACTAACTGAACTCACAATTAATTCAACAAATTGTTTGAACTAATCTAACTCGATTTAACTTAGTTAACTGAGCTAACTAATTACAACTCATACTTATCTCTTTAACTGATGGATAAATTCCTCAATCAATGGGATAATTGTTGCATGTCCCCACATAGACTTCATGTTTGATTTTCTACAACTAATTAACTCAAGATGAATTAATTAATTATTTTACAAATAGTTGCTAATATCAAATTCAAATTTTACTTCTCAATTTTAGATCAGGGACTAAATAAAATTGGAATCTATCCCGAAATAATATTTATAGCAATGTTATTTTTAGCACTTCCATTTTTCATTCCTTATTGCTATTTCCAACACTAGTACCCAAACTGTTATTTATAGCAGTGCTATTTTTAGCACTACTATTTTTAGCATTTCTTGTTTCCATTTTCAACATTCCCTCTCAACAAGAAAGGCATTCATATCAAACCCAATCCTGAACCTTTGGAATGTTCTGCATGCAACACTTCTCTCAAGAGTTGTTGCTCCAGCAACTCTAGAAACACAAAAATCTCCCAACTGACCTCCATGTTGGGCTAGAAACATCCTCTAATGCTGAAGCTCCCTCTGCTACTAACAAGTGCTCCCTCTTTGACCTCTGATCTAGTGCAACACTCCATGCATCTCGCACCATTGCACACATCTCTGTGCCATCCTACACTGGTGCAACACTCCTGTGCCTCTCGCATTGTTATAGCTGTTATCTCTGCACTGCCTTGGGATTCTTGCACTGTAGCTCTCCCTGCCACTCCATATACATCTGTCTCTACCCACTCAGCCAATCCTACTACTCCTCGTCGGGGCTCCCGTACCAAGGTCTAATCAAAGAGGTTGGGTACCTCAATGATCCTGCCCCTACTCCAACCTACTTGGGACTATCACTCCACATCGCCCCACCTCCTACCTAGAGGTATGGATGCATGTGATCCCTCTGCCCACATGGCTCGATATTTCCCCATACTGGAGGCCTTTGCATGAGTGGATGCCTCCACTCGGTCTCCTCTCAGCTTCTCTAGTTATGGCTGCTTCACCAATTGTAACTCCTCCAAAATTGTCTGAGACTTCTTTTAGCACTTCATGTTGAGAGGTACTGTACTCTCCCTCTCAACCACCAAGTCTCCAACAATTGTCCTCCTCAAGGTTTTGCATACATCTTGAACCTCAAGAGCATACATGTTCTTGGCTCGTGAACCGATTTGCTTAACCTGTCTCGTGGTGATGTGTCAAAGGAAAACCTTTCCCTTACTGAAGACTACATCATAGCATTTGTCTTCCAGCGTTGTGATTGACACCAAATATTTCCTCAATTCTAGTACATACTTGACATCGGTCAAGGTAATGCAAGTTCCATGCTCCCTCTGAAAAACAACCGTGCCTACACATGAGACACTATACTTTTCATCATTACCCATCGCTATGAGTATCTGGAGATCTTTCTCCTCCAAGGTACTGAACAAACTCTTGTCATCGATCATGTCGAAAGAATCTCCACTGTCAAGAAACCAACCACATCCCACCATGGACGAAACCATGCATGTGAAGAGGGTGAAACCAACTCGAAATGTGAGGCCAATGCCTCACCTTCAGATCCTTCCTTGGATACCATCTTGGATTTCTTCAGTGGACAATTTGTAGCAAAATGGCCCACCTCATGACAACAAAAGCATTGCACTTTTGATTTGTCAAACTTCTTCCCACCATAGGAAGAACTCGATTTGGGATGAGAATCCTTCTCCTTCCCTTTCTTCACCTTACTCGGTAAGGTGCAATTTTCTTCATCCTCCTTAGATGAAGAACCATCTCTGGTGCTTCTTCTTATCTCCTACTACATCAGATCTGACCAAAGTCATTCCCAATTTGGCAGTTTTCCTCTTCCATTTACCGAGACTTGGTACCTATGCTAGCTCTTAGGAAGACTAAGGAGAGAAAGACTCACCATTTCATCATCAGTTGTCGTGATCCCTACACTTCTAAGCTCATCCCTGTAGGTGATGAGCTTGTTCAAATATGTAGAGATCGTGTCGCCCTTTTCACACTTGATTTTCTGAAGCTTGTCTTTCAGCACCAACTTCCTTTGATTTCTGTTGTTCTGATATAGATCTTTCAATGTTTTCCACATTGAAAACGGTGTCTCCTTCCCATGGAGGCTCAAGACAATGTGGTCTTGAACTCCCTCTAGGAGGATTCTCCTTGCTCTAGCCACACATTTCTTCCATTCCGCCAATCCTGTAGCATTAGCCACTGCCAGCTTGGGGACTTCTTGATCAATGAAGTCCTTTAGACTATTATCCTCTAATATTACTTCCATGCGATCCTTCCAGGCTATATAATTCGAGCTGTCATCAAGGGCATACTCGAGTCTTAGACCGTTGAACGCCATTGGTGAAATTGAGATGTGATAAGAACTTGATTTCTATATTCAGGAACCTCAAATTTTGAAATTCTTCGTTCTTGTATACTATTCTTCACTTTGATCACCTTGGCTCTGATACCATGCAGAAATTTCTCTATAGATCAGTTAGCTCCAATACCATGTAGAAATTCTCTCTACAAATCACCTAATAATGCAATGTACTAAAGCAAAATACTTGATCTACTTCTACTATCAAACTTTCCAAAAGCTTAATCAATTTGAGAAAGATCAATCGGAACACATATAAAAAAGAATAAGAAATCATACACATGAAACACAGAAGAATACTCTGGGGAAAGCCTCAACTAAAAACATCGATCCTTGTATTATCATACAAGTGGAAATATGTCTGGATTACACAAACCATTATCTCACAAGCTATCCAGCTCTCGGTACAATCCCTCTGTTGCTCATAGATAGTCAAAGGCTTCTCACAAACTTCTCCTATGCCCTCCAAGCCTCCTATTTCCTTGTGCAGTTTTCCTTGGGGTCTAGTGCTGCCACCTGTGTGAATTGGCCTCTTCATACACTCACTAACCTATGATCTAACTACTCAATCCTAAAGGAGATAATTCCATCTGCATGGATGAGTTTCCTATATAGGAAAAATCCTCCAACTAATAGTACATTGTCCCTTCCTCTGATCTCAACTGGGTCTCTGACTAAACTAAAATGCATGAGTTATTTATGAGAGTATTCAATTGTCTGGAGAGCAGTAGTTACATGCATGCAAGCATTAACTAACTGAACTCACAATTAGTTCAACAAACTATTTGAACTAATCTAACTGGACTTAACTCAGTTAACTGAGCTAACTAATTACAACTCAATATTACAACTCATCCTTATCTCTTTAACTAATGGATAAATTGCTCAATTAATGGGATAACTATTGCATTTCCACACATAGACTTCATGTTTGATTTTCTACAAATAATTAACTCAAGATGAATTAATTAATTATTTTACAAACAACTGCTAAGATCAAATTCGAATTTTACTTCTCAATTTTAGTTCAGGGACTAACTAAAATTGGAATCTATCCTGAAATACTATTTATATTAATGTTATTTTTAGCACTTCCATTTTTCATTCCTTGTTGCTATGTCCGACACTGGTACCTGAACTGTTATTTATAGCAGTGCTATTTTTAGCATTTCTTGTTGCCATTTTCAACAACAAGACATTAAATCAAAGATGTGTAAGTAGTAAAACTTGAAAGCATAATTTCATGTAGACACCACAACGAATTTTGTTCTTAATCGACTTCAAAATAAACTGTGGTGGATGGAATGATCCTCTCAATGACAACAAGCATGCTCAAATTTTGCAAAGTATCTCACGGACTTGCAATGATTGGAAATTGATGAAAGCAAAAACATAGAGACCCATATATTATTATTTACAACAATCTGATCAATCTATGAGTGTGTCATATTGTTTTTCTACAAATTTACTATGCGCCATCGAAAGCTATTTAACCAATTTATGTAGTTAAATTAAATGAATTGAATTGAATATAGGTGCATTGAGTTACCTAACAAACTCTTCAATAGTTAACACAAGATCTTCACATATTAATGTTGGACAAAGACTTTTTTTAATCTGCAGGTCATTGTTGTCAAGCTATTTTTTAGTTACAACCAAAAATAGTTATTGATATTGTAGAAGAGCTCCTCCAAGTTCACTTGTCCTTTCCATGCCACAAAGTGCACCTCTAATCACCCTAATTCATGGAATTATATCTCACATTAGCAGCATAAGGGTAGAATCACTCTCCAAAAGCCAACCCCTTACCTATGGATGACAGTATATATATAGGTGAAGAAGGTAGTTCATGAACTCTTATCCTTTTACCAATATGGGCTTGAGATCCTCTATTGATGGGAGGATGAGCTTAAGGGATAAGGGATTAAAAATTCAAGTTAGGATAGGATAGGATTCAATATTTTTATCTGAGGTAAATAGTTACAACATATCCTAGAAGCTTCTGGAAGAGGAAGCTTCAAGATTACTTTTTGTTTCCCTGAATTTCTAGAATTGGTGCACCCCCAACATTGAGAAACCTGTTGCTGATCAGTACATGTGCTGAGTAGGAAAACTTGGTAGTCAACATTGGCCAATGAGGGACTAGGGTGCATTGGTCCTAAAAATGACTGAAATAAAGCAATTTCAGGCAAAAACTCAGGGATATGAGAGAGACATACTTAGGGATTTGTGTAGGGAGGGTGACAAATTATTCAAAGGATGTGAATGATCCTGTTTGAAGGCATAATAACAAGATGTGAAAAAATTTCCTATAACAGGATGCATAAGAAAATATATGTGAATATATCTAATATGTTTAATTTTTATTTTTTTTGAACTGTTTTTTTGTGAACCATTAAAATGTTGTGACATGAAACAATGTTGGAGTAACCAACACCCCAGGTAGTTGAGAGTTTATGGGTCAGGTTTTTACCTACCCAAACTTCTCCTTGGAAAATAAAAACCTCTAAAAAAATGATGATAGGGTAGAGGTACCCGAGGAAGAGGAGATGGATAGGAGACTCGAAGGTCTATGATCAGAATAATTAAATTTCAACTCTAGAGTTGGATAGCCAGTGGAGTCCATTTGGGTTGGAGTACTCAGATTTTTAAATCCAGACTAAGATTGGTTCCCACCAGATAGCCACAAGAGAAAAATATTTTTTACGGTTTGCTTCTCAAAAAAACTATCTTGGGTGTGGATTGAGCATGGGGGGACAGGTATTGCTAAGAACTACCCTCATTGGTTGGGAGGAGTGTTGTCTTCCCAAAGGCATTTGTGGTTCACATGCATCATTAAAAGAAAACAGATAAGTATTATAGTGGTTTATCTGTGTGGAATTTTAAAAAAGAATTACCTATTAAGATAGGTTGTATACTATGTATAGTAATTATGTGTTCCTGAATATCAACTTCCTTATGGGATGAGAAGTTTAGTAGGACACGATAATATGTTGTTTGTGTCATTGTCTGAATATCTAATTATACAGGTTTTGGGTGACAGGAAAAGGGGGATTAGTGTTAATTCTTCTGTCAAATTGACAAAGGTCAATAACTGAGTTACAATACCTAATGATACAATAATTATAAAGCATATGTAAATATACTTAAAATAAAGACAACTTGATTTAAAGTCAGTTAGAGAAAAAAATATTCATAGATTGATGTTTTGTTTTGTATCTAGCCAAAAAGGAGCAAAGGGTTAGATTTCGAGGCCAGGCCGAATAACGGTAGCTATGGAATTGATCCCTCAAACTCGGGGTTGTTCTCAGCGTTTCATAGAAAAAAATAATAACATGGTATAAGAGAAATGAAATAACTATGTTCACCATAAATAGATGAATGTAAAGAAACTATAAGAGTAGAAAGAAAACTATTATAATTTCACACCTCAAATACCTAACCCAGAATGGAAGAAAGAGGGTAAATACAAGTACATTATGCATGAGAATGATAATATTTAATTCACAACGCTGCAATAAAAATATAATTAATATTATAAGAAAAAAGGTAACAAAAGCCTTGTTGCCATGCTGCAAGGGTTAGAATACAAGTATCTATTTAACAAAAGGAGAGGGGTCATATATCGTCCACAACTCTGGAATATACATATAAATTGTTCATTACACAAATCTGGGTAATTAAATGTACCCCAGCTCCTTGAACCCTAAAATAGTCGATAAAATCCCTCGCTCTTACAAAGCTACCTAATGGACTAGAGAATAAAGCCATGCATATAAACAAGAGAATTTGACATTCAGTAGTAGAGCCAAGCAAAGAAACCACCGGAAAGGGAGCAACTGGAAGTTAGTTTTTAGAGAGGGAACCTGTAAGATGAACATTAAACTCTTTGGTAACAAGTAACAACCCTTCCTGGTAACATCATCTGTGTGGAACAAAGAAACTAGGTTAGCAGATTGGAAAATATATAGTGGAAGAAAAAACGAGAAGTGGAGATCAAGATAGGGCTATCGATAAAATATTTACCTGAAGAATGTAATGCATCCATATTTCATGGTAGCCTTACAATGAATAGGTAGATTATACCAGTTAAATTATTATTTAACCCTAAGAAAAGGAAGGAAGGTGTCCATGTTGTGGAGTCATACCTTCAAAACCTTCAACAAAATAGGAACTAAATGAGACCTGGGAACCCGAATCCAGAAAAATTTCATGTACCCTAACTACACACTGAATAAATTAATGAGTAATCTCAACAATAGTTTCATAGATAAGTTTGAACAAGAGAAATTTCAACACAAAGAAAATGCTCCATACATATTAAACGAAACCAGAACAAGAGAAGAGAATTGTTTTTGCAGGATTCTCTGGGTTGCAAAGTCAGGTGCGATGGAGAGGAGGGAACCAATGACCAATTGTAGTGCCATAGAGGGAGGGTGGTTACCATGTAACCACATCCTCCAATCTGGACCATCAATGTAACCTTAAGCATTCCAAGCTACTGATATTGCACTCATCCCAAAGTAATGGATGTGTTTTCATTTGCCGTGATTTGGCATACCTTCTCGAGGGTTTGGAAGGAGATGTGATTAATGACATAAAAATATAATAACCAATTTTTACTATGTGGTGCATGCCCAACTATTGAATATAATAACCTTCAGTCAACAACAAATTCTTTGGTACAAGTCAATATAACAAACTGATCATCGGATGTATAGTGTGATTTTTATTTTATGTTGAGAATATATATCGTTCCTATGTCATATGTAATATGTTCGATTTTATGCTAGGAAATTTTATATGGTTAATTTTTTTTTACTATAAATTTCTGGGGTATGTTATAGGTGGTATTAGACCCAATTTTCAACATTGTTGCCTATCTAGAAAATAAGGGAATAATGGAATTTGTTGAGTGAAAAACAGTGATAGAAAGGAAGTACAATGAGGAGAATTGGGCCTACGCCAATCAAACCAAGAATAGGAGTCGGTCAAATACCATATATAGAATCTAACCCTGAGATGTGGGTACAACTAAGAGAAGAATCCTGAAATGTTAATACTTCTCTAATGGAGGCAGTACATGAATTAAAAAATGAGATGCTAAGGCAAAGGGCTGATAATGAGAGACTAATGCAAGAATAAGAGAAAACCATAAAGAGTCTTTTGGATCGACAAAATCATCAGCATCCTAATCCAAGAATAGAATATGGAGACTGGGAGGAGACACATAGGCAAATAGATGTTAACCCAGAATCAAAGGGAGACCAAGAAAATCATGAGGAGGAATCTGATTAGGTTTTTGGACATAGAGGGTCTATAATACAAAAAGTGGAGTTACAGGGGGAGTTTAAGAAAATTAAACCTTCGACATTTTATGGAGAACAAGAGGAGGTTGTTGAAGCCTAGATCATTAATATGAATAAATACTTTCAAATTTATGAATACTACCATAAATTGAAATCTCGGTTGGCGATCTATCATTTGCAAGGTAAGGCCACCTTATAGTGGGAGGAAGTGACGATAGTATGAAAGATTGACAAGTAGGAAGGGAAGAGTTACAAAATCATTTTAAAGAAAAATATTTAACAAAATGAGTTTATGATGAAAAACGAAGGAATTTCATGACCTAAAGCTCGGGAAACTTTCTATGGATAAGTTTATCATAAAATTACATCATTGCTAAGATATGTTCCCTATATACAGAAAGAAAAAGGGAAAGTAAATTTGTTCATTAGTAGTTTGCCTGCATTCATGAAGGAACGATTGGACTTCAATAATCCAAAAACCATGGATGAGGTTATTACAAAGGTTCGAATATGTTATGAAAATATGAAGTTAAAGGGAGATGATAATAAAAATTGAATAGACAAGAAACGGTGCAAACCCTCACAGAATGGAAAGGGGTCAAAAACTACAAATTATAAAGGCACCTACAAAAAATCGGTTGAGCAAAAATTCAGGTAGAACTCAATGGAGATCAAAATTTCAAAATGAATTAAATTCTATTGAGTATCCAACAAACTTGAGTTAGAACCAATAACTAGACCCCCATTGCAATGTTGGGGTTTTAGGGAACCACATTATGTTAAAAATTATCCCTAATGGAAAGGGGCAGAACCAGTGGCGCAAATCCAAGAAGCATCAATAGTGGGGGAGGTGGCAAGGAGCTTGCCCAAAATTAATGCTGCATTGGAGGATCACTATGCATAATATCAACCAACCATGGTGGAATTTGAAGGTAAAACTTTTAACAAAACCTTATCCATTTTTATTTATCTTGGGGCTAGTCTAAGTTATGTTAGTCCTAAGATAATAGAAACATGCCATTTGTAAACTGTTAAATTTAAGAGTCTTTTGTTGGTACAGCTAGCCAGATGGGCTAAACAAAGGGTGGTAGCTAAGGTAGATAGATGTCCAGTTGAGATGGAAGGCCAACCAATCATAGTGAATTTGAATGTTTTACCCCTAAGCTCATATGATATTTTAATTGGCATGGACTAGCTAGAAAAGCATTGGTCCCTAATAAACTGCAAGGATAAGACAATTAGTTATCTGAATGAGGAAGTAATGAGGCAATACGTGCAGGGTGTACAGATACCCTTGAAACTAAGATCAATCACAACGACACAACTGGAAAAATGTATAAGGAAGGGATACCAAATCTATGCAGTGCAAGTGGGTATTAAAATTCCAAAAAAAAGACTTCCACTTTGGGAGACTTCCCAATTTTACATGATTTTACTGATGTTTTTCTTGAGGACATTCCAGGACTACCCCCGAAAAATGGATATATAATTTATTATTGAACTCATTTTAGGAGTTAGTCCTGTATCTAGAGAAC
Source organism: Pinus taeda (assembly GCA_000404065.3). Taxonomy (NCBI): domain Eukaryota; kingdom Viridiplantae; phylum Streptophyta; class Pinopsida; order Pinales; family Pinaceae; genus Pinus; species Pinus taeda. The sequence goes on from APFE030129538.1 coordinate 158,375, forward strand.
CATATCGTATGCGTGTTCCAAAATTGACTGAACTTAAAATGCAGTTACAAGAGTTACTAGACAAGAAATACATTTGACCAAGTGTGTCACCTTTGGGAGCTCCAGTGCTCTTCGTTGGGAAGAAATACGACACTTTATTATTTTGCATTGATTACAAATAGTTAAATAAGTTAACAATTAAGAATAAATACCCTTACCCCGTATTGATGATTTATTTGATCAGGTAAAGGGGGCTACAGTATTCTATAAGATTGACCTTCATTTTGAGTATCATCAGATAGGAATTAAGGAGGAGTATATATATAAAACAACGTTTAGAACCTGCTATGGACATTATGAATTTGTGGTTCTGCCATTTGGACCAACCAACGCACCATCAACATTTATATGTCTCATGAATAGTGTATTCCATCAATACCTGGACAAAGTTGCATTGATTTTTATAGATGACATCCTCGTCTATTCGAGGAATATGGAGGAGAAAAAAAGGCATTTGCAACTTGGTTTGCAAACCTTAAGGGAGCACTAGCTGTATGCAAATTACAACAAGTGTGAATTTTATAAAGAACAAATATTTTGGGACATGTGATTACAAAATATGGAATAGTTGTGGACTGAGAGAAAATAAAAACTATAACGGAGTGGCTTGTACCCAAGAATGTATCTAATTTAAGGTCCTTCATGGGGCTGGTTGGGTACTACAGGAAATTTATTAATGGATTCTCAAGGGTGGCATACCCCATCACTTCTTTGAAAAAGAAAGGAAGAATTTTTAAATGGACAACTGAATGTCGAAACATCTTTGAACAATTAAGACACATACTTACCATTGCCCCCATTTTGAGAATTGTTGAGCCAAACAAGGAATTTACTGTATGTACAGATGCCTGTAAGAAGGGCGTAAGAGGATTATTGATGCAAGAGGAAATATTTATAGCCTATGAGTCTCAAAAACTAAAGGAACATGAAGAAAAATACTCAGCTTATGATCTGGATTTAACGACAGTTATTCATGCTTTAAAGATGTGGCAATATTACTTACAATGGAAAAAAATTCATGTTGATGACAGATCACAACAACTTAACTAATTACTTTAAACAACCTACGTTGAATGCTCGAAAAGCATGTTAAATTTCCTTTTAAGTGAATTTGAATTTGAAATTAAGCATTTGAAAGGCAAGGAGAATCGAGTAGCAAATGCCTTAAGCATAAAATTAAACTTTGTTTATGAAGTATCGTTTAGTGAAATAAAAACTACTTTTATAGAGCATATTAGAGAAGCTTCCCAGAAGGATCTTGAATACTAGTTCTTGTGACAGCAAGCAATGAACACAAACAACAACGAAATACAACTTGGTTATGAAGTAAATCAAGAAAATATGTTGATTTATTGAAACAAAATATATTTTCCCAATCAAATTAGCATTAAACAATAAAATTTAGATGAGAACCATAAAATTCCTTATGTTGCTCATCCCGACTATCAAAATTTTAAAATGACCTTGAGGAAAGAAGACTTTTGGCTGGGCATGAAAAAGAGGTCGTTGAATATTAAGCAAAGTTTTTGGAATATCAACAAGTGAAGACTGAACACAAGAATCTAGCTAAGTTACTTCAGCCACTGCCCATTCCTGAATGGAAATGGGAAATCACAACGCTTGATTTCATTACTAGCTTGCCTAAGACCAAGAAGAAAATGATTCTATAATGGTAGTAATGGATAAACTGAGTAAATATACCCACTTTATCCCAGTGCATCCCACTTATATAATAGTTCAAATCATCAATATATTTATTAGATAAATTTTTAGATTGCACAAGATACCAAAAGTGGTAATCTTTGATAGAGTTGTTAAGTTCGCATTTGAATTTTGAAAGACTTCTTTTATGGATTAGGTACTCAAATACAATTTAGCAGTGCATACCATCCTCAAACAGATGGGGAGATGGAGCGAGTGAATCAAGTAATCAAGGATGTTCTGAGAATGTATATAATGGAGAAAATGACTAAGTGGGAAGACTACATTCATCTAGTAGAATTTTCCTACAAGAATGGTTATCATGCCTCCCTCAAAATGAGTCTATTTGAAGTATTATACAGACGAAAATGAAAAACACCTACTAACTGGAGTGGACCAAAAGATAAATTAATGATAGGGCATGATATGCTAAGGGAAATGGAAGAAGTAGTGAGAAAGGTAAGGGGAAACGTAAAAGTTTCCCAAGACAAACAAAAAATGTATGCTGGCCAGAAAAGAAGTTACCGAGAATTTCAAGTGGGGGACCATATATATGTGTAGGTTAAGCCTAAGAGAAGCACTTTATGCTGGGAAATTTGTGCCAAACTGGCCCCTCTATTTTATGGCACATTTCAGATACTATCTTGAATCTAGCCTATGGCTTATCAATAGATTTTCCAAGCCACATGTGTGTTCACAACGTGTTTCATGTTTTATTATTGAAAAATATATTCATGACCCTAAACATATCATTGATTGTCAAAATATAAAGGTCGAACTAGATGGAGAGTTTCTGGTCAAACCCATGTACATCCTATATCAGAGAAAAGTAATGTTCCGGAAACGATTTATCAACCAGGTTAAGGTGCAATGGAGGCACCTTGGCCCAAAAGGGACTACTCGGGAGGATGAAAAAACTGACGTAGAAAAATTATCTGAGCCTATTATGAGGATTTTCAAATACCGAGCTGGTGTTTCACTCAAAGGGGGGGAAGATGTGATATCCCTTAGTAACTAGGGAAACACTGAATTATTGCAGTAAAATTGCATATATATATATATATATATATATATATATATAATATATATATATATATATATTATATATAGATATATATATATATGGTCGAGAAGGTTAAAAGGTAAGTGGACCCAAAGAACATATACGTCAATATATATAATATGTATAATTTATGTTTTTTTGTTTGGGTAAATGTTTTTGTGTGAACCATTAAAATGTTGTGACAAGAAGCAATGATGGAGTAACCCACACACTAGGTAGTTGAGCACTTATGGGTCAAGTGATTACCTGCCTAAACTTCTCCTTGGAAAACAAAAACTTCTAGAAAGAAAAAAAAGGGCCAATAGGGTACAAGTACTTGAGGCAAAGGAGACTGGAAGGTATATGTTCAGAATCATTGCATTTAGATTCTAGAGCTTGATATCCAGTAGAGTCCATATGGGTTAGAGTACTCAGATTTTTAAACTTGATCTAAGTTTGGTTGGGACAAAATAACCACAAGAGAAAATAATTTATTACGGTTTGTTTCTCAGAAAAACTATCCTGGGTGTGGAGTGAGCTCAGAGGATAGAGGCAGTGCTAAGGACTACTCTCATTGGTTGGGAGGAATTTGTGGTTCACGTGGATCATTAAAAGAAAACAAATAAGTATTATAGTGGCTTATCTGTGTGGAATTTTAAAAAAGAATTACTTGCTAAGTTAGGTTGTATATTGTGTAGAGTAATTATGTATTCCTGAATATGAGATTTCTTATGGGCTCAATAGGTTGGTGGTAAACGGTAATCTGTTTTTTGTTTCATTTTATGAATATATGATTATACAGGTTTTGGGTGAGAGGAAAAAGGGAATTAGGGATAGTACTTCAGTCAAATTGACAGGGGTCAATAACCGAGTTACAGACCCTAATGATACAATAATTCTGAAACATATGTCAAAAAACATAAACTAAAGACAGGTTGGTTAAAGGTCAGTATTGATAAAAAATTATTCAAAAATTGGTGTTCTATTTTGTATTTGGCCAAAAGAGAGCAAAGGGTTAGATTCTGAGGCCAAGGAAAATATTGGCAATTGGGAAATCCGTCCCTCACACTCGAGGTTGTTTTTAGCATTTCATAGAAAACTTAATAACACCATACAAGAGAAATGAAATAATTATGTTCACCGGAAATAAACAAATGCAAAGAAATTGTAACAGTAGAAAGAAAGCTATTATAATTTCATAGCTCAAATAATTAACCCAAAATTGTAGAAAGAGGGTAAATATACATGTTATCAAATACAAGTACATTATGCCTGAGAATGAAAATATTTAATTCATAACGTTGCAATAAAACTGTAGTTAAGATTATAAGGAAAAAGGCAACAAAAGACTCGTTATCATGCTTGCAAGGGTTAGAATACAAATTCCTATTTAACGAAAGGAGAGGGGTCATTAAATAAAATAACTCGGTTTGCGTTTAAGCTTGCCTTTCTGGAGAAGGTAGCCAGCGGCCTCTGAAATTTGGCCTTCCTCTGGGCCATCGTCATCATCCTCATAGGATTTGCAGGAAATTTAAAATGGCTAACTTCTGGTGCATCACTATAATATTGTTCACAAAAGGTGTTCAGATCTTCAGCCTAAGCCAAGAGGTCGTGTGGCACCATGAGAACAAGCTAAAATCCATGGAAACTCTCAGCGAGAAAGCTAGACGGGTAGGTAGCAGCTTCTATAATACCTGCTACTCCATCTCAAGTAAGATCTTCGGATGTTGGAGCTCATAAAATAGTGAAGAAGAAGATTTTGATCATAATGATTCTTAGAAGATAAGTTGGTCAATCTCAATGGTCAGTTTTCTCTACTGCCTATAATTGTTGTCTGCTTCGACAATCGTGGGTTTGTCTCTCTATCGACTACCTAGGCATAACTACATCATAGGTTTAGGTAAGGATACCATGAATCTGAAATCGACTGACATAATTTTGTACATCGTGTCTCTAGCCGGAGCATTTTTATTTCTGTTGGAGAAGATGTACTAGAAGATCAGTGCAAAGAAATTGTTAACGGAGGTGAACGATGCTTATGGCTTCGACTTCAACGAGTGTGAGCTCCACACTATCCGACATTTTTTGCATGATACATATTCGCAGTGCGTCAAAGGTAACATTTTCGACGCTTTGAAGATGGAATTTGCATCATACAGTAGAGTTGCTTCAGTCCAGCAGTGCCGACCAGTAGCTGACAGGTGCTCAAGTATTTTCGGCGCTTGTGAGAAATGAGCGATTTTCAAAAAGAACTTTGAGGGCAATCAGAACCATGAAAGGTGTGGTGGAGAGGCTAACCGACATGCTAAATTTTAAGAACGCAGACGAGAAGGAGATTCGAAAAGCGGGTGCAGAGATCATCTTCAAATTGGTGGAGAACAAGTGGCATTGCATTCGGGTGACGACCATCACTGGGTTGATGGAATCCGTAGCCACTCTGTTGTACTCAAACGACTCAAATGAAGGAGGCTTTGTTTCGCTGGGGCTGACCATAATGAAAAAGTTGGTAGAAGAGCGCTCCAACCACCATAAAATCAACAGCAGCAGAGGGCTAATTCCTAAAAGTATCTCACTCATAGACTTAAAACCCAACGACCTCCAATTCGAACCCAACGCCTTCCAACTGGAAATCGAGAGGGATAACAAGATCCCCTTCGCAACCAAATTAGTAGATCTCACTCTCCAGATCATGAAAACTCTGGCAAGCACTACAGGCTCGACCAGGAAGGACCTGAGGAAAAGGATCCTGAGAATTGTCTTCGCCATAAGAAATCTCAGAAACGTTCTTCAGTACACAGAAAGACATGATCTCTGAATCCTAGAGATCGAGACGTTAAGAAATCTTGCTCACGAACACAATGGTCGTGAAAGAATTGGCCGTAGTAGTGGAATTCTGCATGAGCTCTTCTCTTTGTTTTCTACGGAGAGAATTAATAGTAATGATGAAAAGGAGAAATTGTCAAGACGGCAGGAGAAGCTCTGGGTCTTCTTTCTTTGGAGTCGGAGCCTAACTATGAAAATATGATGAGCATTAAGGTGGATTGTCACCCGAATTTAATGGTAAGCCTCATCTCGATGCTGAACGACATCGTTAAGGGTATTCATGCAGCAATAATTCTTCGAAGTCTGCTTCAATATGGAAATGCAAATTACATTAAACCGACTGAAATCACTACACTGGCAGAGCGGGTAGAAGATTGTATTCAAATCTCAACCTTTCGTCTTTGCAGTATGACCTGAAAATAATTTCATCTCATCTAATCATTGAGTAAGGATTATTTTATTTTACAGTTAGTATGATGTGTATGGGGTGTTTATTGGTTATTAAAATTGAAATTGAAAAGGGACAAAGGTGCATTAGATCAGAGACTAGAATTGGTGAATGATTTAGAGAAGGCCTTGGTGTTGGGCCAGAGCATACATAGCACACGCAACAGATTTATACTCAGAGACTTATATGGAAATAGAAAATAATAATTTCAGAGACAGTCAAATGGAGAAACAACAAGATTACTCAATCAGAAATAGCGGAATAGATGAAACAATCACTGGAGAACAGAAATCATTTAGCATTATGTAACAGGCCTAGACCTTGGCTTGCTTTCCTTAGCTAGAGAAATTATAAATTTATAGAGGCATAAGAATGATCTAGAATCCTGTATGTGATTCATATGGAGATCTAAAAACTAATGGCAGTGTAGAAGGATCTAAAATCTTGGAGATCTAGAAATTAATGGTGGTGTAGAACAATCTAGAATCCTAGAGATCTAGAAACTAATGGTAGTGTAGAAGGATCTAGAATTTGATTCATGAATTTGGCTTTACACTTAACATTCTCCAACATGAAGCCAAATAAGAGTCATCAAGTCACACCGAGTCCTACCACGGAACATGGTAGCCACAGATGGTGATGTGTTGTTTACTGTTTCAGTAGAGGATGCATGTGTATATACATCTAACGGTAGCTTTGATTGAATCCTTGACTCTAGGGCATCTCACCATGTAACCCCATGCAAAGATAGTTTTGTTTCATATAATCCTGGTGATTATGGTAGAGGGCATTTGGGGAATAATTATTTTTGCAGTATTGTTGGAGTGGGAGATGTCTAGATCAAGATGAAAGATGGAAAAGATATATTATTGTAACAGGTTTGGCATAAAGCATGAGAAGACTGTGCCTGGTACTCATCAATAGAATGGTGTCGCAGAAAGGATGAATCACACCATAATGGAAAAGGTGTGAATCATGTTGTCCAATTCTGGTTTGGAGAAGAATTTTTGGGCTGAAGCAGTCAAGACTGCTTGCTACCTCATAAATAGATCTCCAACTATAGCCTTGGATGGCAGTATCCCTGAAAAAGTTTGGACTGGTAAGAAGTTGAATTATTCTCACTTGAAAATCTTTGGATGTGAAGCATTTGTACATATTCCCAAAGAAAATAGAACTAAGCTAGATGATAAATCTATGAAATGCATATTTTTGGGATATGCGGATGAAGATTTTGGTTATCGTCTATGGGATCCAATCAAACATAAAATTATTAGAAGCAGGGATGTTATATTTAATGAATCAGAAATGTTCAAGAGGACTGTAGGTGAGTTGGAGGTCAAGAAGGTTATTGACAGGTTTGAAGAGCAGCAGGAAAACATCCCACCAATGCAAGAAAATGAACATCAAATTCAGGAGCATCAAGAACAACAAGTGGAAAATGATGAACAACAAGAAGAAGGAATCTTGCAAGAACCGTTACAGGAGATTCAACCTGATAATGCACCACCACAGTTGGTTCGCAAATGTTCTAGGCCTCAAGCCTTCACATAGGTATCCTCCTTCAAACTATATTTTGTTGACTGATGAAGGTGAGCCTAATTGTTTTCAAGAAGCTTGTAAAGTTGAGCACAGTGAAAAATGGAAGAAAGCAATGGAAGAAGAAATGAACTCTTTGCTGGAAAATAAAACTTGGGAGTTGGTAAACCTCCCAAAAGGAAGAAAGGCTCTACAAAACAAATGGGTTTACATGATTAAGCATGAAGGTGATGAAAAGAAGGAGAGGTATAAAGCAAGGCTGGTGGTGAAAGGTTTTGCCCAAAAACAAGGTATTGACTTCACTAAAATTTTCTCACCTATTGTTAAAATGTCATCCATTAGAGTCATTCTTGGTCTAGTTGCTACTTTAGGCCTAGAATGTGAATAGTTAGATGTAAAAACTGCATTCCTTCATGGTGAATTAGAAGAAGAAATTTATATGGAGTAGCCAGCAGGCTTCATAGAAAAATGCAAAGAAGGCCTTGTTTGTAGGTTGAAGAAGAGTCTCTATGGGTTGAAACAGGCACCTCAATAATGGTACAAGAACTTTGATTCATTCATGTTGGAACATGGTTTTCAGAGGTTAGAAGTTGGCCATTGTGTCTATATCGGCATGATCAAGGAAAGTATATCATATTAATGTTATATGTGGATGACATGTTGATTGTTGGGCATGATAAGAATAAGATCAATAGATTGAAGAAAGATTTGGGTAGCAAATTTGCAATGAAGGATTTGGGACTAGCACAACAGATATTGGGCATGCGGATTATGCGTGACAGGAGAAACAAAAGGTTGTGGTTGTCACAAGAAAAATATATCAAGAAGGTGCTTGACAGGTTTAATATGAAGGATTCCAAGCTAGTTGGTACACCCCTTGCAGCCCACTTCAAGTTGAGTACTGAATTATTTCCTAGTGATGACAAGGAGAAAGAAGAGATGAGCAAGATTCTTTATGCTTCAGCAGGTGGCAGTTTGATGTATGCCATGGTATGCACACAACCAGATGTTGCATATTCAGTGGGAGTAGTGAGTAGGTTCCTTGCCAATCCAGGCAAACAACATTGGCAAGTAGTAAAATGGATTTTGAGTTATCTCAAGGGTACTAGTCATTATTGTTTATGTTTTGGTCATGATGAGACTGTGCTTGAAGGATTTACAGATGCAGATATGGATGGAGATATGGACACCATAAAGTCCACTACAATTTATTTGTATACATTTATAGGTGCAGCAGTATCTTGGGTGTCAAGGCTACAAAGAATAGTAACCCTATCTACAATAGAAGTAGAGTACATAGCTGCAACAGAAGCTTGCAAAGAGATGTTGTGGATGCAACGATTCCTAGGAGAGATAGGAATAAAGTAGGACAAGTATGTGTTGTATTGTGATAGTCAGAGTGCCATTCACTTGGTGAAAAACCTAGCATTTCATTCAAAAACCAAGCACATTGACTTAAGGTGCCAATGGATCCGGCATGTGTTGGAGGAAGAACAGTTATCCTTGGAAAAGATCCATATAGATGGGAAACCTGCTGATATGCTCACTAAGATTCTACCACGAAATAAACATGAGTTATGTAGAGGCATGGTAGGACTCAGTGTGAATTGATGACTCTTATTTGGCTTCAAGTTGGAGAATGTTAAGTGTGAAGCCAAATTCATAAATCACATTTTAGATCCTTCTACACCGCCATTAGTTTCTAGATCTCCAGGATTCTAGATCCTTCTACACCACCATTAGTTTCTAGATCTCCAGGATTCTAGAATGTGATTCATGAATTTGGCTTCACACTTAACACTTGGAAGGAGCGATAGAGACGACGTTGGACTGGGAATACTACAGCACCTTCTCGGGTAGTAAGGGATTGAGCAGGCACACCATTCCCATTCTATCCCTCGCACACCATGCCATGGAATTGCTTCCTAAGTAAATACATGGTATCCTAAATAATACAGACATTCTATCCCTCGCACATGATGCCATGGAATTGCTTCCTAAGTAAATACATGGTATCCTAAATAATATAGACATGTCTATGTTTTCAAGTGTTTAATATTATAAATATTGTGTAAGTTATTGGGTTGTTAGTGGGATGTTCTAGTTGATTTAGTTTTAATTTATTGTTTACTTCAAATATTTTTTTAGCCTAGAATAATGTTTTTTTAATATCTATATATTAAATTATAGATATTTAATATTTTTAATGAAATTATTTTTAGGATATTTTTAGCAGAATTGATTGTATAATTAATGTTTTTTATTATTTGTGTATTAAATTATTGATATTTAATATTTTTAATGAAATTGTTTTTAGGATTAATCACATTATGGAGAGGATTAAGGTGAATCATATTAAACGGTTGTTAATCAAATCTTCATGATGTGATTAATTCGAAAGACAATCTCATTATCAATATGGAGAGAAAAAGTCTAAGATCTAGCATTTAATATTTTCTTAAATTCATATTTAAAGTGGTAACTCTGTGATGTGAAATGAGGAATATCACAAAAGTCTAAAATCTAGCGTTTGATATTTTTTTAAATTCATATTAAAAGTAGTAACTATGTGAAAAGTCAGAAATATCACAAAAGTCTAAGATAGTGGAGAAAAGTGGAATCATTCACATAATTTCTTTAATATTTAATATTTGTTAACCACTTAATGTTCAATTTGGCATTTAATATTGTCATCTGTTGAACTATATTACAAGTGCAGTTTATTGCCTACTTTGATTCATGATATTAGGAGAGTGATTGAAGTAGTGTCTCTTCGCGGGGTCAAGCCTAACTATATATATATATATATATTATTTTAAATATTTAAAAATATTGTATTAATATATATATTATATATATATATAATAATAAGAGATATAATTTCTGTTTTCTATTTTAAGCATAAATTATGGTCTTGGCTTTTAAAAAAGACAATTGTTTTTTTCCTAAATAAGAGTTTTTAAATAAAATAATATAAATAAATTTTTATTAAATAAAATAGCAAGTAATTCTCTTTAAATTACATAAACTATTTAAAATATTTATTTAATTTTCTTAAAAAATTATTAAAAAATTAATATAAATTTTTTTTATGATGAGATTTACCTAAAGTCTATCACAAAATAGACTTTACTATACAAATTTAATATAAAGAACTCGACTTTACTATCACAAAATAGACTTTACTATAGAAATTTAATATAAAGTCTATCACAAAATAGACTTTACTATCACAAAATAGACTTTAGAAACTTAATATAAAGTCAATCATACTAAAATTATCTCACTTTTTGAATTTGAAAAAAAATTAACCGGTGGTATTTGGAGAGGAGCCTTCTTACCCTCCGACCTTAGACCTTGGCATCCGTTGTTTGATGCAAGGGAAGCAATTGAATTCAGCACTCCAAGTTGGGTGAAACTTCCTAACCTTCCCTTGCAATTCTGGTCTGACGCCAGGTTGAAAGCTATAGGTGATGTTCTTGGAACATTCATCACAACGGACGAAACTGATAAGCTGACGAATGAGCGAGTAGTTGTTCGTATTTTAGTTGATCTGACATTTCCTGGCTGAATACAGTTTGTCTTTTACCAAGAAGTTTCTAGAAGCACAAGCTAGGAGGAATCGGACTGCTGCTGGCTGGTCGATTAACCAGGCGAAAAGATTTTCAGATATTGAAAAGGCACCAAATAAACACTTCGAATATTATTTACAAGAAATCTAATTTGATAAGTTTATTTGTTTATAAATATTTTGTATGATTAGTGTTTTTATCAACATTTATAAGTATAGAATTATTGATAAGTTTATTTGTTTTCAAGTATTTTGTATGATTGTGTGGCCACTTGTATTGATATCGTTGGCTGTGGAGAAAGCGGTCAAATCGTTCACAGATTCTTCTCAGATTTTTTATTTTTGTATTTTTCGAAGTGGTAGGCCTCATAGTCCATTTCTTTTTTTGTATTTTTCAAGTGGTAGATTTTTTTTGTATTTTAACAGCTTTATGTATAAAATGAAAAGGCACCAACTAAGTTCAGTGTATGATGTTTAATATTTGGCAGCAACGTGCCGTTGAAATGGAATACAGTGCCAGCCGGAAATTACACGCTTTCTTAGAATATCAGGTTTTGTTAGCCGATTTTGATGTGTTGAGTTGTATTGTCAGTGTCGTCTATTTTCTCATTTGATTCATTAGAGTTTTTGAAACCTATTATCTCGGCCAGGTGAAGCCAAACCATCCATTTACTAAATATTTTTAGTAAATATTGTTGAAATGTAATTTCAACTGCACTACAACAATCAGCGATCAGCGATCAGCAACCTCAGCGATCAGCTGATATCGCATCGGCATATCGCATCGGCGAAATAGAAGTGTTGCTTTATAAATTTTGTTTTTACTATTTGCGATGAGCTGGACCCGATGAAGGAAATAATCCTTTTTTGATAAATTATCGCGTCCATATTATTTTCGCTATCGGCGAAAACCATGTGTGCAGTCTCTTTCCCATGCGATAAGCTCTCACCCGATATTGTGGACCCGACTGCTGTTCAACATTTTGGTTCATAATTTTTCGGGTCCGCAAGTGGCTTGTTTTATATTTCTTTTGTTATTGTGCATATATTATAATATATATATATCGGGCATGTGGTGATCGGGATTTCGCAATCGGCAGAAACAATGGGTGCACATTTGTGTGCCATGCGATAAAGCCTGGACCCGATATAATTCCAAAAGCATAGTTTATAATGGATGAAGTGAAAGCCTGGGAAATTTAATTTTGACGTGAAGTGAAAGTACTCTTACCGCCATTTATCTCAGTAAGACAGTAAATGATATTTACTGTGGTTGGTATGGTGAAGTTTTAATTCTTCCTGAGCGGGAGTATGGGCATAGAAAAATATCGGTGAAACCATTTAATTTTTACTGTCTTCTTTTTACGGAAGTATGGGATGTAAGTCCTCCCTCTGGTAAGTCATATATGAATGTAATTTTGGAAAATGCATGCATTGTAATGTATTGTAAGAGAGGTGAAACGCACAGCAGTGCGCAAGCAATGTTTGGGGATATGCATTGTTCAGGACATGTATTTTGGTGTCACGCAGCAGCGTGAGTAAAAACTCCTCTGTGTGTAATTTTTTTTAAAAAAAGTGGAATGCAAGCGGTGAATCCCTCTGTGACAGAGGAAGTTTATGTTTTGAAAATGCATCTCTTTTTAATATAAATCCTTGGTGTGTAAACTGTCCCCTGTGCTCAGAATTATTTTTATGTTTTCCGCTGTGTTAAAAAGACTCTGGGCAAAACAGAGCATTGTCTCTATGTGAAATTTTATTGTTGTTTTTGGGATTTTCCAAGAAAAATTCCCCAACAAATCTCATGCTACGTGAAGGAGGGAAATGTGGTGCCATAGGTAAAACAAAATCATTTTGAATGGTTTTTTATTTTTTAGTTTTACAATTTTCTTGTTATTTTTTCATGTATCTAATACTAACAATTTATTTTACATGAAGACATTGGACCCATTTGACATGTGCATTAAACCTATCTTCAGCGCCTTGGAGAACCACTACATGCACAGGTTGGAGGATAGGTTGTTGCAGGGGCACGGGAGGAATTGTAGGATATCAACGCAGTTGAGACTATTACAACGTTTGAGCGTCACATCAAGGAATGTTTAACAAATTTGAATAATATCATATACTGATTTTTATTTTTACAAAGAACAAATGCTAAAATCACAAAATTCATTTAAATATATAAATATTATCTTATTTTAAACTAAGTAATAGATAATATTCTGGGTTTTTAGGTATAGAATATCCTAATTGGGTAAAAGCGGGTGCTAGCAGCTTAACAACTCAAGAAACAAAGACAATCCAATGATATCCAGCATGTTAGAAATTCAAGACGCCAAGACAATCCAATCATATCCAAGACAATCTCTGAAACCACCAACGTTGGTATTCCTGGTGACTCAGCACAGCACAAGACGCCAAGACAATCCAATCATATCCAAGACAATCTCTGAAACCACCAACGTTGGTATTCCTGGTGACTCAGCACAGCAGCACTTCTCCACATGAAGTTTATTCATCTGATTTCATTCAACAACAATCCAAATACAGTACAGCAAACATTTGCGGAGAAAATTTGCATTGAAAATTTGCTCTGAGCTCTGAAGGCGGCCACATCCATACACTACGAATCACTGACTCGGATTGGATATGTACGGTGTGTTTATAAAATGTTTTAAGTTCTGATTCTGCCTCCTTCATGGGCAACAAAAAGGAAAATTGCACCGATCAATATTCGGCTTTCCTTGGAAGATTGAAAACAGAGATTTGATAATGATTCAGGATGCAACTTAATGTTAAAAAAAATTGTATAAATTAATAGTTCTAGCCTTCACATTCTATTTGAATGCTATGGCCAAATAGCCTTCAGAGCTATTTGGCCATATGTATTTTGTCAATTATGACGAAATATTCTATTGGTTTTGAACTCGTGACCAGTGGTCCTGAATCCTGGTAGCTTCCTACAACACTCGTGCACTCATAAATTTGTCCTCCCTGCTGTTTATTTATTCACACTTTTGTCTTCTCTGCTGTTTCATATGCATTTATAATTTTGTCCTATACGGTGTTTAATTATTCACAGTTTTGTCTTCTCTGCTGTGTTTTAAGCATATATGACCAATAAGTTATTTGTGTTGAACTGGTGCGCATGCTTAGCTTGTCCCACCATGGCCACTCAGAATCTCTCCAACCTCTCACATCTTTGCAGGCGTTAATTTATTAATGAGAAGGAAAGGAACAGGAACGCCCAAAACGGAGAATCTTGGAGGCGGATAGATTTTCCATCAATCAAAAGGAATAGCATCCAGAAACCCTATCCTCATATCGAGTACAACGTCAACTAAACTGGCATACTGTTTGTTTTTGCTGAACTTGTTTGTTTATGCTGAACTTATTTGAGGGTAGATTTATGGAATATCTTGGAATCAGATGGATGATAGTAAGATGAAACAACTGGCCTCTGCTGATATTTCTAGGAATCTTAGGATATTCTTAGGATGATTGTTTTTATAAATTTTAGGATATTTCTAAAATGTGCAATGAGATAAGGATGTTAATTAATTTGTTAAAAAATAAATTAATTACGTTAAGTTGCAAATTGCTGGAGAAATTTATATATATATTTTAAAGATATTTGAAATTAGTTGAATTATATAAATTAAATATTCCAGCATCTGTCATAATATTTAATAAATATAAATATGTATATATATTTTTTTTTTAATTATAATTATAAGTATACGAACAGTAATTATAAATAACATAATATACATTAAAATGTGAATATGATTCTAACTAAAAATTTACATAATTAGACTTTAAGCTTATGTGTCATATTTTGATGTTCCACAATATATATTTTTATATGTCAACGTTTTAGAACCTCAAAGGGGTCCATCATGAGAACCACCAAAAAAAAAAACCTCCGACCTCATGATGGATCCCCTTTGGGGTTCGAAACTTCGACATGATGAATATGATGTTGTGGATAAATGCCAAATAACAACCACAGGAGTTTAAAGTCTAACATTACTTCTCTGTACGGAGGGGATACATGGAATGAGATCTGTATTCTCGAAATCTTAAGGATAAAAATTGAGAGAAAAACTACTCACCTGCAATACACTAGTCGAAGGATTTTTCTCTCAAAACTATTTTTTGTGGTCCTGGTGATGGATCTCCTTTGGGGTTCGAAACGTCGACATGATGAATATGATACTGTGGATAAACACCAAACAACAACCACAAAAGCTTAAATTCTAACATTACTTCCCTGTACATAGGGGATACATGGAATGAGATCTGTCTTCTCGAAATCTCAAGGATAAAAATTGAGAGAAGAACTGTTGACGTGCAATACACTGGTCGAAGGATTTTTCTCTCAAAACCATTTTTTGTGGTCGTGATGATGGATCCCTTTTGGGGTTTGAAATGTGGACATGATGAATACGATACTATGTATAAACACCAAATAACAACCATAGAAGCTTAAAGTCTAACATTGCTTCCCTGTACAGAGAGGATACATGGAATGAGATCTATCTTCTCTAAATCTCAAAGATAAAAATTTAGAGAAGAATTGCCGACCTTCAATACACTCGTCAGAGGATTTTTCTCTCAAAACCATTTTTTGTAGTACTCATGATGGATCCACTTTGGGGTTCAAAACGTGAGCATGCTGAATATGATACTATGGATAAACACCAAATAACAATCACAGAAGCTTCAAGTCTAACATTACTTCCCTATATGGAGGGGATACATGGAATGAAATCTGTATTCTCGAAATCTCAACGATAAAGTTGAGAGAAGAACTGCTGACTTGCAATACACTCATCGGAAGATTTTTCTCTCAAAACCATTTTTTATGGCCCTGATGATGGATCCCCTTTGGGATTCGAAACATCGACATGATGAATATTATACTGTGGATAAACACCAAGTAACAACCACAAAAGCTTAAATTCTAACGTTACTTCCCTGTATGGAAGGGATACATGGAATAAGATCTGTCTTCTCGAAATCTCAAGGATAAAAATTGAGAAAAGAACTACCGACCTGCGATACACTAGTCGGAGGATTTTTCTCTCAAAACCATTTTTTGTGGTCTTGATGATGGATCCCGTTTGGGGTTCGAAACGTCCACATAATGAATATGATATTATGGATAAACATAAAATAACAACCACAAAAGCTTAAAGTCTAACATTACTTCCCTATACGGAGGGGATACATGAAATGAGATCTGTCTTCTCGAAATCTCAAGGATAAAAATTGAGGGAAGAACTGCTGACCTGCAATACACTAGTGAGAGGATTTTTCTCTCAAAACCCTTTTTTGTGGTCCTCATGATGGATCTCCTCTGCGCTTTGAAACGTGGACATGATCAATATGATATTGTGGATAAACACCAAATAACAACCACACAAGCTTAAAGTCTAACATTACTTCCTTTTACGGAGGGGATACATGGAATGAGATCTGTATTCTCGAAATCTCAAGGATAAAAATTGAGAGAAGAACTGTCGATCTGCAATACATTGGTTGGAGGATTTTTCTCTCACAACCATTTTTTGTGGCCTTGATGATAAACGTCGACATGATGAATATGATAGTGTGGATAAACACCAAATAACAACCACATAAGCTTAAAGTCTAACATTACTTCCCTTTATGGAGGGGATACATGGAATGAGATTTGTCTTCATGAAATCTCAAGGATAAAAATTGAGAGAAGAACTGTAGACCTACAATACACTGGTTAGAGGATTTTTCTCTCAAAACCATTTTTTGTGGTCGTGATGATGGATCTCCTTTGGGGTTCGAAACATCAACAAGATGAATATGATACTCTGAATAATCTGGAAAATACGACACCAAATAACAACCAAAAAAGCTTAAATTCTAACATTACTTCCATGTATGGAGGGGATACATAGAATGAGATCAGTCTTCTCGAAATATGAAGGATAAATATTGAGAGAAGAACTGCTGACCTGCAATACACTCGTCGAAGGATTTTTCTCTCAAAACCATTTTTTGTGGTCCTGATGATGGATCCCCTTTGGGATTCTAAATGTCGACATGATGAATATGATGTTGTGGATAATCCAAAAAACACTACACCAATTTACATATATTTTATTATAAAAAATTTTAATGTATAGTAATGATTATATTTTATCATTACTTAATATTATTAATATTAAATTCAAAATTTCTAAATTTTAGACAAATAAATATATTTAATTAATTAATTATAACTTTGTAATATGTATTTATATTTTTAAATAATTGGATCAATAGATATATTTTAAATTAAAAATATACTTATAATATTTTAATCTTTTCAGTTACCACTCCACCGACCACAAGTACTATAATTTAATGATTAAAAATAAGGCAAAAGGGAAATATAAGGAAGGAGGGAGATAATCGTTGAGAAAATGACTCTAAGAAATAAGGTTAAAGCGAACAACAATAATATGATTAATTTAGAAAATATTTAATTATTTAAATAAATAATTTTAAATATAATAGTGATAAGAACAAGTTAAAATCAAAGAAAGTAAAAAGTAGATATAGAGAGGTTGTGATGAAGAGAACAATAAAATTGTAGAAGTAGAATTCTAAAGGAAAGGAGGGAGATAATCGTTGATAAAATAAATTCTAAAAAAACAAGGCAGGCTGCGTGGCAGCTAGTCCCTCCCTTTGCTAGCCAGCCATTGATTGCCTGCATGGTTATCTAAAGTGCAGACGATGGACAGGGACGAGGTTGAAGTAGCACCCATTTTAGCACTAGTACAATCGAATAGGAATATCGAAGCAGGAGATCCAGAGCAAGTAGCTTATCCAGTACCATTATATCTGGCAGAAGTAGATCCAGTTCTAGATGCAGAGGCAGTTGATCCAACCAAAGAATCTGTTCAAATCAAATTCTAGCTGACCTTGTGACCCGCCGGATCCAGTTGCGATCCATTAACAACCATGAACCACAACGATGAAATAGCAGAATTTCAGTTGCGATCCGTTAACACCCATGAACCACAGTGATGAAATAGCATAGTTTAGAGAGATAGATTCACATGTGAAAGAAAACTCATGCTCCGAGTATTTTGAGATGGGGCACCGCTGAGCTTGTTTGTTACGTTCAAGCCGGACACACCACAGTGTCCATTGGGAACATTATTATTTCCAGAAATAACAAACTGCACTACACAGAGCACAAGCATCACAACAATAGCCAACTTTAAAGCCATCATGATTTCTGCTCCACAGAATACTGTACTGCAAATTACTGTGCAAAAAATCCTTCAAAATCTAAAACCTAAACTAGTCTGTGATAAAATCCTACCACAGCTTCTGCTAAGACCAGAGGACAACCCAATAGGCCATGTTTTCTATATTTTGGTACAGATGAGAACAATGTAGCTTTATGATCAATTAAATATTCACAGAATCCTACGGCTCAATTCGCCTATGCAGATCAGGAAATATATAATCCCAACTAGTTGCCGGTGATGGAACATGTCTTCTTAAAATTCCCAACAGAAGCATTGCTATATACATTAAAATCTTTGAGCTAGACCATGGCTTTTTTGTCAGGCATATTCTAGTAATAATGAAAAATTGCAGTAAAAGACTCCATGATAAGCGATAGAAAGTGAGAAAAAACGGAAAGGGAGTACCCTGGTAGGTCCTGTAGCCGCCTTATCTCATGTTGTACTCACATTCCCATGTTCCTAGAGTATAGTTTGAGTGTTAATAACGCTAAAGAGTATCATCAGGTTCCATTTTCCTATCTTATGAGAACACATGCACCAAGTTCATGTAATAGCCGCTTATAAGAAAGTGATACAAAGCTGCTTACTTCTCCGGAACCAAGAGTTTAGCTTTTCACTTCTATTAGTTACAACTTTTCCCATGTGTGTTATTATAAAATAATAATCAAGTAGCTAAGAACTGGAATCATAGTATTTACCATAATCAAGTAGATAAGGTCATGGAAGATTAGTGCAAGTTTCCGCTATTGGAGTAATACGAATAATAATCAAAGAGCTTAGAACTACAATAATAGTATTTACCCTAATCAAGTAAATAAGGTAACGGAAGATTAGTACAAGTTTCTGCTATTGAGGTAATACGAATAATAATCGAAGAGCTAAGAACAGGAATCATAGTATTTAACCTAATCAACTAGATGAGGTAATGGAAGATTAGTGCAAGTTTAGATGAGGTAATGGGAGATTAGTGCAAGTTTCAGCTATTGAATGTGAAGGTTATCAATTCAATTGTTGGTAGACTTTTCATTACCCTCTGAAGTCAGATCGAGATATTTTTAATAATAAATGGAAAAATGATTTATAAATTTCCATATAATAATTTTTTTTCCAAAATATTTAACTCATTTATTAAAAACTACATTTTAAATAATAAAAAGATTATAATTTCATAAAAATAATATCACCAAAATTAAAAATAAATAAATAACACCCTATCTAATTCAATAAATAATGAAAATGAACCTTTTTTTTAAGTGGGATGAGTGTTATTAGTTTGCAAACACCCACTTTGGGTTTACATAGCCAACATCATCGTCACCATCAGTTTCAGCGATATAAAAATTGAAATTTCCCGAGATGGGCGGTCGAACTTTCGGAGCATCAACATCGAAACTTCAAAGTATTTGAAATTTCCGACATGGGCGCTCGAACTTTCCATGCAGTAAAGCTGAAGCCAAATCGAAATCGCACAGAAATAGGGTTTGAATGGATGGAATTTGGAAGTATCCGGCCATATTTAACTCATTACTTCTACGACTCTTTACAAACAGTTGATCAAGTTTTCACTGTCCAATGGTCATCGTTTTGAGTGGAAAATACCTTATATAATGATGTAAGAATATAATTAAAAAATCAATTGTTAACAACCCCAACTCCCTCCGGCTATGTACCAGCTAACCATACCACGTGCATCGCATGCAAGCCATGTGTACACATGTCGTAGGAATCGTAGCTAAACCTACTCAGCAACAAAATTCGCTGAACATCGAGTCTGCCAGGACCGAGTCTGACTCCTCTGTATCAAGTTCTTCTTTCATCTCCAGGGAGCAAGATCGCTCCTCGAAAAGTTTGAAGGCAGGTGGATAGATCGATCACAGCAGCCGCAGGTAGGTTCCAGAGCTTTAGATTAAAAGTAGCATCAGGGTCCACTGGGTGTGAATGAGAACAGATTGATTCGAGAACCAAGAAAAGAGGCACGAATTAGATAAAGGCTCTCTACACTGGAGTGTTGTGATCAATCAAGGTGACCTCGTTGATGGCTTTTATCCATTGCTAGCCTTCTGAAAATCTTGTTATGTTTCCTAATCATCTGGATCGCTGCACTGTACTCCCCTTGTCTGCGTTCAGACTTCTCAGATAACAAGGTAGCTTGCTCTATTTGGCTTCCTTCCGCGGCGACTGTCAACAAGAAAGCTCATATGCCGAATTATTAGTAGGGTTATTTTGGTTCCCTCACAGTTCAATATTTTGAATACATATTATGGTATTTTGTGCAGGATTCTGGTTTACTCTCAGAAGGGTGTTTTTTTGTTTTATTTTCTAGTAAAGGCTTCATTTAGAAGAGAATCTCCGTCCATTAATTTTGTTGGAGTAACTGTTTCTCATTTAATTTTCGTTATGTAGGCGAGGCTTTCCTTCGAGGAAAAAGGAACTTGTGATGACAGTAGCACGCCTGGGCCTCCTTCTTGCAGTTTGGGTCTTTGGTTACCTATGGTTCAATGCCTTAGATTCTGCAGGTGGTCCATCAGACTTCTCCCGAGGTTTCAAGTTGTTTTTCAATAATATTTAGGGTTTTGAGGGAAACTCTTCGGTTCTGAGAGTGATACTCCCGAATTTCTTATAATCTGTAGAGGGATATAAATTGTTAAGGTTGTGCGTTGCCAATGTTTGGTTATACTCTGACAGTAACCGTTCTGTGACTAGTTGTTTTCTAGAACAATAACTTGTTTATTTAATAAAAGAATTTTTCTAATCGTTGCCAGAGTTCTTTGTTTACCGTATTTAGAACCCAACTAAATATTGATACAACTCTTCCTTTGGGGTTTCATCATATAATTCCATTAATTCTGGTGCAGGTTTTGGGAGTTTGTTACTTGAATCATTTCCTTATTTAGGGTTTCTTCGTTTTCTCGATTCTCATGATAAATACCCCATTTGCTCAAATTTCTTCCCTTAAAGTTTTGTTGAAGTTAATATATAATATTGAGCCGTGAGATCCCGTAGAATTTGATTACGCAACCTTGAAGGGCTTGCGCGATCGCTGGAAGGTAAGTTTTGCGTCTTCTTTCTCAATTTTATTTTTATTTTTTTGAATTCAAAGTTGATTGGCTTTTACACATCACCGTTTCTTTGAGTTGAATGGATTCATTCTGCACCCAAACAAAAAAAGAGAGATTCGCATGCAGCTAATTATTTGTGAGACAGAGTAGACAGTGTTTAATTATTTCGTTTTGATTCCAGCAATTCCAAGAACAGGGTATTGTTGTCAAGGGAGAACAAAAAGCATGGGGCGGGATAGTCTGGGGAAACAAACAGAGCTGTGCTATTAAAATTAATGCTCAACACGCCATTGGTACTCAGAGGGGCACTACCATTTCAAGGCAGCTGAAAGCAAGGAAACAAACAGTACGAAATCAAAACCATTGTAAAAAATCAAAATCATTGTAAATGTACAATAGCATTTCATACATAGATATTTTCTAAATTGTTTAGATATTCACAAACTAGATTAGGCCAAAGAGCTTTCAGTCTGTCATATAAGTCTTTGAAAATTTTTATTGCAGATAATGTTTTCTCTGAGTACCTTGCATATAGCTGCACTATACTCCCCTTGTCTGCGAATTTTGCTTTTCAGGAAAACAGAGCTATAAAAATGATAAGAATGCTAGTTTGATTAGATTAACAGAGATATTGAATTGATTAGATTGCAGTTCATTAGAGATCCTAATTTGAAAATAAAAATAAAAATATTTTTTTTCAAAATCTTGAAAATAACATGAGTGAGAGGGCCATCAAAGAGTATGCATTTGCATTTTTGGACTACTGGAAGAATTTTGTTACCTGCCTTTTTTAAAATATATAAAGCTAAAAGACTACCAAATTCTTCCATATTCGGACGGGAATTTCAGCAATATCCAACTGACCGATGGAAGAAATCAGGAGAGCATTTCAGATTCCATGGACAATTTAAAGAATCCAAATCTCACCGATCTGGAGCGTTTGGAGCATTGCACAAGTTCTTAAAGCTACTGTCTACTCCTGCATCAAAACCTCAGGTAATCATTTTGCCCAGATATCACTGTGAAGCTCTAGGTAGTAGTGATAACGGATGCCTACCTGCACCACTTTGCATAGACACGTACATGAACATGCACAACAACTGCCAACAGCTGCCAACCCAACTTGCAAAAAAAATACGCTATAAGTTCCCCATACATTTTCTTAACATTGAATGTTAGGAGATTAATGCTAAAAGGAAGATAGCATTATTTCATCAAGCTGTGAAATGGTTCTAATTACTTGTACGTCTCGCCATTGTTTGCTAACTTTTGAGCCTGTATACCTCGTATTGAGGCCAAATAAGATGAAAATTTGTTTGATTGGTTAAAAGCATTGGGAAATATAAAATATGGTATCGGTTAATGTGACATGTCGCGAAAGTTTGGTTTAAGTCAAAATAAATTTATAGATTGTCCTGTCAAACTAATGCCATCGATAAAAATCGATTACTATAGTCCCTGCCAGCCCAGAGGGCAGGGACTAATAAGATTAAAGAGAAAAGATAATATGATTAATTTAGAAATATTTAATTATTTAAATAAATAATTAAAATATATAGTGATTTAGAACAAGTTTAAACTCAAATAACGGTAAAAGCCAGATTTTAGATGGTTGTGATGGAGGAGAACATTAAATTTTAGAAGTGCATTCTAAGGATTAACATAGTGAATAAGGTAATAAGGGGTTATCATTATCAACTTTAATTTATAATGATATTTTCTTTATTACTTGTTTAAATTGTTTTTCAAATTTTTAGAGTTTTTCAAATTAGGAATTTAGAAGTATATCTAATTATTTAATTAAATAAATGTTATTTAGTATTTTTTATAAAAAATACAATTTATATTGGTTAATGGTAGTTTATTAATGGTTAATAGGAAACTTGAATCTTATAGTATTTAATTGGAAAGAATTAAAAAATTCAGATGTGAAGTGGATAAATTAATACTTCTTTGGGGAACACTTATTTTGCAAAAAAATTGGTGCATAGTAAACACTAATAAGTCTACATATGTAGGAGTTTCGAGGAAAAGATAAAAAATGGTAGAAAACAATTTATGTTAAGTATATTTATTTGCATCTTATTCTTATCCATTTCATATGCAAGAGTTGCTTAATTTTAGTTGGAAGTAACTTACTGAAAATGTGTCATTTACTTGAGTATTATAGAAATAACTAGAAATTTGCAGCTAAGTATATTTATTTGCATCTTATTTGTATTCATTTATTATGCAAGAGTTGCTTAATTTTTATGGGAAGTAACTCAAGGAAAATATGTTATTTACCTAAGTATTGTATCAATAACTCGAAATTTGCAGCTGCTAATGAATTCAAGTTGAAAAAAATAGACACAAATTTCTTCCACTCAATTGCAAAAATGAAAACATACAACAGAAACACATGCAATAATTCAATCAAAATGAACACATTTTTTTACTAAGGAACCCAACCGGAGAAATCCCATCCTTTGTTTGTATTATATCAAGTAAAAACAACCATCTACTACAATGACAACTTCAATGCTTGAAGCTCAACCTGCATTGCAATATTGATCTCCTCTTAACTCACCTGCATGCACAACCTCTGTAGACTCACTAGTATACAATAATGATTACAATTATGCATTTTTCCTCTACTTTACTAGGAAAGTTTATTTGTATGCATGACTAGGGCTAGTTTTAGTAAATTGACTAGTTAACTGAGATATCATTAAGTTAACAACAGTTACAACTACTCAATTGAACTCATACTGACTCTATTATTTACTAGAGCTTAGATAACTGACTTTTACTCAAGATAACAACTCTAGACAGCTAGATCTTAGCCACCAGCTTGTAAACAACTATACTACTAGCTCATGAACTCAAATTGAATGAACTAACTAAGTGATTTGGTCATGTCACTCATGTTAACTCGCTGCCAACTCATCTTGATGAAGTGGAAATTTGAATTTATCCATTTGACTAAGACACAAGTCAAACAAAGTGTTTTCTTACTGCAATTTAACTTTTCCTCTTAACAAGGAAAGGATATTGAGAAACTCTAATTTGAATCATATGAAACTTGAACTTGCCTCTTGATAAAGCCTTTGTCAAGATGTCTACACATCGCTCCTATGTAGGAATGTACTGTAACATGAAAATCCTCCTCTGGACAAAGTCTGTGAGGTGACGGCCCCTGGTGTCTATATGGTTGGACCTATCATGAAACACTGGAATTTAAAAGAGTTTTATAAAAATCTAATTGTCACAATGGATTAATGCAAGCTTCATCCCCTGAATGAAGAGACTAACTAGGATCTTCCTCGTCCAAATAACCTCGAATGTTCCTTAACTAGTATCCATATACTTAGCCTCTACTAAGTTGAGTGCTACAAATATTTGTTTCCTATTATACTAGGAAACTGTTGGTGAATTAACATTTAAGGCTAGTCTTGATGTGCTCTTCCTATTTAAGGGACTCCCTACCCAATATGAATATGAGGAGCCTTGGATATTCTTCACTTCATCAGTCTAACTATACCATAAACTAAACTATGTTATGTATTTGAGGTATCTAATAACATATTTTGTTGTTTTCTACTGAATCTTGGTTGACTCCACCATGAACTCACTAAGTTGGTCCACTATAAAACAAATATTGATCCTTGGGTTCATCAAGGACCCCACGAGTTGTCTATATATAGTTCCATCTATGACGTCATATGTCGAAGCATCATATTTCCACTAGTTACTTCCTAGAGGAGTTTCCTTGGGTTTGCAATCCTGCATATGGAATCTATGATGGATTTAAGAGGTGTACTTCTCGAGTCCAAAAAATATCTCTCAATATCCCTGCCACAACTTCAAGCCAAGGAAGTAGTGCATCAAACCCATATCCTTTATCTTGAAATATCTTGCAAGGTCTTCCTTACAAGACTGGATCAACCTCTCAATATCAAATCATCCGCATATAGAACTAAGATGACCATACTTCCATCTACCATAATGTAGTAGATATTGGCATGTGCTTCACTCTTAGTGAAACCCAATCCTCTAAGATAACTATCTATGTGAGTTTACCAGGCTTGAGGTGCCTGCTTGAGACCATAGAGGGATCTCTTGAGCCTACACACATATGTCTCCCTGTTAAAGGTCTTGAACCCCTCAACATGCTCAATATAAATCTCTTCCTCAATGACTCCATTGAGGAAGGAAGTCTTAACATGCATTTGGTATTACCTCCACCCAAACTATGTTGTCAATGCATATATGGTCTTGATAAATGGGTATCTTTTCACAAGGGCAAATTTCTCCTGTGAGAAGCCTTTGGAATAAAAAATCTTCCGTTGTACTTCTCAATACACAAGTACAAATGGCTAATTAATTACAAAAAAAAAAACTAATTTTTGCATATAAAGGACAATTTTTTAGTCGGTGACCAGTAGTAGCTAATTTACAATATCTTATAATGCGACCAAATTTTAGTCAATTTTAGCTTAGTCATCAATTTGTTGTCTCAATTTCATCATCTATTAGTATATTTAATCATAAATTTGGTCATTAATTTAGTCGTTGATTTAGTCATTAATTTCCACAATTAATGACCAAATATACAACAAAATATATTACTATATGATCACTCAAGAAAACCAATTAATAACCAAAGAAATATGACCAAAATGTTGGTCGTGTTATAAGATACTGTAAACTAGCTACAAAT
Organism: Pinus taeda; assembly: GCA_000404065.3. Lineage (NCBI taxonomy): Eukaryota > Viridiplantae > Streptophyta > Pinopsida > Pinales > Pinaceae > Pinus > Pinus taeda. The sequence continues at coordinate 184,579 of APFE030129538.1, forward strand.
AGTCATATATATGCAAAGTTTTGTCATCATTTGTAATCACAAATTCATCATTTGCAGTAGTCATTTATTGTTTTTGGGAAGTTTCATATTCATTATATAAACGTCTAATTTAGTAGTTTATATTTATTTCATTTACTTTCATTAATAATTATTATAAATAATTAATTTAGTCGTATTCATTTTATTTGTGTTCATCATTAGTCAATATAAACTACTAATTTAGCAGTTTTAGATGGATTTTATGTGCTCATTATTAATAAATATAAATTAATTAGTATGATTTTGTGACTAAATTAAAAACAAAATCATATAATGTGCATGTTTATCTAGTATAAAAACGCAAAGTTACATATGTTAATTATAATACTAAACAATATAAAATGAAACTATAAATAATTTCAACTACATAAATTATATTATATGAAATGTCAAGTATTATAATATGAGTTTCCAACTTAATATTGGTTGGACTAAAATTTACACAAAAAATGTTGTTTGATTACTTCAAAACATACTCATTATGTTTCCAAGGCATTGCAGGTGAATTCACCAACTCTGAAGAATTGACCATCAATCTCTATGTGTGAGTCTTATGTGAGATATTGATTTTAAGGGTATCACTAGGTTGATTCTCTTCTCTCTCTCTCTTTTTGTGCTCGTTTCTCCAGTGTTATTATTCTCCTCTTTCTTCAATTCTTAATTCTTACCATCAATATTGAGTTCCTTTTCTGAAAACAAAAGAAGATACAGTGGAGAGTTTAAGCCATGAAAGACAATGAACACTAAAATATATACTAAAATAGACTAAAGGATTTATATGAAATATATGTCAACATGAGCAATGTCAAAGCCATTTTTCCCCATAAAAGCAATAAATTCGAACAAGTTTTCTTCAGTTGGGTGATAGTGCCCACTATGTGGCTAGATGGCATGTATAAACAATGCAAATAAATTTACTCCATAGAAAAGAACACCTTAGTAACTTAGTATTCAACCTTCAGGGAAAGTTTATGCATAATCATGTCAACCAAGTTACATGCTAAAAGGCTCAAGTTCTAGATAGCTTGTGAAAACAGATAATCTAAGATATAAAGTCTAATCCTTGTCATTTTATTCGTAACAACATTTCATTCTCTAACACATGAACTTGGTCAAGTATATAAACACCATGTGCTCAAATAACAACATAAAATTAAACTTTTCTAATAACCATGAAAATATTTTAACACAAAACAACTAAAAGGATTTCAATGAGTATCGTGTAATACTAATTTCATATTCAATCTTTGGTTGTTGTTTAAATGGACATGATACCAAGTAGTTTCAATTTTATAGTTAAAAGACAAAAAAAATCAAAAGAAATGTTCAAAGCACAATGAAACAATAAAGAGAAGATATCATGGAATGGATATTTCAATTATATATATATATAAAAAAAAAAATTGCCATCCATTGATGTCTTATCTGGCATTCCTAAAACATTTGCTTGCCCAAAATAACCAATGACATGAAAGAATCCAACATTAAAAGCCATAGGAATCCCTACTAGAAACATTTCCAAAGTGGATGGCTCAGTTGCCTAGAGGATCTCTTACAACAAATGAATCATATCCAAGTCATGCTCTACATTGTCTCCCCATCCCTTTTCCAATCACATTTCCTGTAACCTGCCCACAACACTGTTAAGTAACAATCAAATGAAGGCATTGACATTTGCTTTCATCTTTTATATCTATAAACTTTGAATCTAATTTTTTTTTTAACACAAAACAACTATAATACTAATATTATATTAAAGTTTTGTATGTTGTTTAAATGGATATGATACACAATATGTTAAATTTTATAGTTAAGAGACAAAACAAAATCGAAGTAAAATTCCACAATGCAATCAAATAATAACGACAAGATATCATCGAATGGGTGTTGCAATTATAATTTTTTTTTTACCTAACCATCAGTTTCTGGAATTCCTAAAATTTCATGCCCAAAATAACCACGAGGTGAAATGATCACAAATTTGAAAAACATAGGAATCCTTGCTAGAAACATTTACAAAGTCAATGCATCAGGCGCCTGAAGGATCTCTAACAACAAATGAATTGTTGAAAAGTATAACTAAGTTCAGTCTTGATAATGACATGTAATTATGATCTTTGTAAATGATGAAATGAAGAGAATAAAATTATTTTTGTAATGCCTTGCTTCATGGGTTTCATGAGAAATTCTTTTTATTTAGATGGCTCCCATTGAGAGCCTTAGGATTTGTTACTAGAGTCAAAGACTCAATGCCATGTATGAAGAACCCTTCTTGGGGATATAAAAATGTATATGAGTCTATAAAATGTCTAGAAAGCCCTCCAACAACAAGCACTCAGCCTCCTCTTGATGTCGGCCTCAAGATGCATAAGAAACTCATGTCGGCTCATATTATATGGAGACACATCTATTCAAGATTGCCATGTTGGCTTAATATATCGGAAAAAACACTATAAATAGGTGGGCAAGGTCTCTGTATTATGTAGACATAGAAGTTTGCATTCTATGAAGTTTCAGTGATAAACTACAGTCAACAGTTTGGTGACACTTCTAAAATTTTCAGATGGATATAATGGTGATAAGTTTGGACCTCTATTACAGTAAAAAAGTATGTTTGGATCTTTCTTTTGGGTGGATAGATACTACAAGGATATTTAGATCTATCTTTTGGATGCATATAGACAACAAGAAAGTTTTGATGTCATTACAATCAAGGGAATTCAGATCCCTCTAAATTTGGGTAACCAAAGCACAGTGACCAGAATACTACAATGATGCGAAGTACAATTCAATATCATGATTATGGAGGAGATGCAACATATTACAGTGAAAACTCAATTTAAGGCCTCAACGCTAAGGAAAGATATCAGTACTATATCAAGCGAAAGAGATCTACGCCATGATAGCAAGGAGGTCTCACTCAATATAAAGACATTGAGAAGAACTCAAAGAAATATCTCGAATCCGAGAAGGCCGAAGAGGGAATCTTGAAGGAAACGTAACTAGGTTTGGTCTTCACAAATGTACTTTTGATATTTGTAATTATTAAAGAAAAGAAATATTATTTTTATAACATATATCAATGACTTTCTTTCTCGTTGAAGTAGGTCTAACACATGTCAAAGTGCTATAGGTAAGTCAAACAATCAAAAGAATTATGTTCAAGACCTCAACGGTATATTAAATTATGTATATTTTTCAAAGAAGACACCTCCAAGCAATGTCAAGTATCCTTGAGGCAAAGACTCCATCAAAATAAGAAATTGTAACATTAAAATCACTTATTGCAACAAAGAAAGTCAATTTGACCTACAAGTCAACCTAAAGGAGGGATAATCCTCTATATATAGAGGTTGTCCACTCCTCCCAAGATAGCAAAGATCATATTTGAAATCAACGAGAAAATGCATGCAAATAAAGGGTGGAAAAGTTGAGTTTAAGGGAGCCTCTAAAGCAATGAAGAATGAGGAAAGATAACCAAAGTATAAAGGAATGTTTTAGGGTGAACTACAACCACACGTGTGATGAATAGAAGGGTTAACTATGGTCACTACAACAACAACATCAAGGTTTCTCAATCATCATAGTTTGGGCTTCAAACTAGGCATACTAGGCCTCCAATCCAAGCAACGAGGGAAGGACCTCAAGCGAAATTAAAAGGAGATCTATAACTACAACAAGGACACTCACACGTGCAAGAATTAGGGTTGCAGTGTTGTTAGGCCCCTATACTACTAGTGTAACCCCTTATTGTTATTAGTACAACCCCCTTATTCTATTCTTGTACCCATGTAGTCCCCATAGATGCCCGCTATTGTTATTATTGTGCCCTTACATTATTATTGTTATGTCAGCTCTGGTTATATTATCACCCCTTAGACTCCTACATATAGAAAGGAGGTATTTTCATTTGTATCATCAAAGAATCATTCATTTTTTTAATGTAAAGGAGGTTGTCCCCTCGAAGAGGCTGAATTCTAAGGTGTTGATCTATCTTTTCTATCTTTTTTTGAGCTAGTTTTATAACATTTTGTATCAGAGCTTTGGATTCTAGGGTTTTTCTACTCCAAATAGGTCATCATGGAATTTTCGCTATAATTTTTTTTCTACGACGTTTCAAAAGCAAAAAAAAAACCCATTTGAGATGAAATCGCACTGAACCTTGGGTCTGAATTTCAGAGCTTTTCTCACTATATTTGCGAAGATATGATCTGAGGAAGTTGGTCATTTTGCAAACTCTTGAATTACACTCCAAACAAGTGACCTAGGAAAATTGTCATAACTTTCTCTTTGAGCATTGGATTGAAATTTTGTAAGAAGGTACAGAAAGAGGATGAACTGTAGTTTCTTTTATATATTTTCAGAGCCAAACGTTGAAACAGGGACATGTGGAATGCCGTACAAGTTCGCTCTACTGAACTAGTCTATAATCAGGTCACTATGGAAGATTTGTCATAACTCTTCCTTGGGGAATCCAATTTGGATCCAACTGGCGGCATTGGAAGGAGGACACAGAGGGCTACTGCAAGTCACAATTTTAGAGCTAGAAGAGTTGAAATTACAGAGTTATAGTTGTTTCAAGATCAAGCTCCTAAAATAAAGAAAAGGCAATATGAGGAAGTTTGATGGCAAGGATCTGGTAAATTGGATACTTTAGATGGAGCAATATTTTGATCTACATGGTGTACCACTATTATAAAAGGTATGTATTGCATCTTCATATTTAGAAC
>APFE030129542.1:0-23363 GCA_000404065.3 Pinus taeda
AGAGTTTCAATCAACCATTACAGACAGACCATGAGAAGACGAAACCCTCATTAGGGTTTGATTACGAACTAACAGAAGACGAAACCCTCGCAAGGGTTTGGCTACTAATCTAAAGCCAGAACTGTGGAAGCCATGTCGTAGATGTGCATACATCTCACACAAGTAATAACAGGCATACAAAATACCAGACTCGACCAATAAACTAAAAGGCATATCATATGCGCAACAGAGACCTCGAATCAGGTTAACAAGATAGGTTCCAGGCCTACCCAAGACTTTTAAGCCATCAAATGTTGCCGAAGACCAAAACGTGCGCCCTCTAGGCCACTGCAAGAGACCTGCAACCAAACCACAGACAACGGGTCAGGGTTTGTCATGTACAGGAAGCGAAACCCTCAACCCGAGGTATAAAACCAACCAAATAAAAACAGGCATAGTGGGAAGAGAATCTTACCTGGAGACCGTGAGAGGAGCGACCACCAAGTCGAGACCAGAGCCGCCACAGCAAGCTATAGACCAAAGGAGAAGACGGGTTAGACCCGGAACGAAGAAGAACAAAGATTGAAGCAAAGAACGAGAGTATACCTGTAGCAGCATATGTCCACGCGTTGCCATCGACCCTGTTCGGACGGCGGAACAACACCAGCATTTGAAACCCAAAATTCGTTGCCAAACACATACGAGAACCAGACCAGAAGCATGATTGTAGACATAGAGATGGAGTAGACATCAGTCGAAACCCAGGAATGAAACAACAAATTAACACAGCAAACAGGACCGGTGCCAGAACTTGGATGCATTCCTTCAAACAGAGTAACCAAACAAACAGAAACTTACCTAGAGTTACAGCGAGCAACCAGAGTCGAATACAGTCAAAGTGCCGAAGCGAATAACCAGTTAAACACACCAAAGAATCCTCCGCCCACAACCAGAACAAGAGAAAAGACGACTCATAACCGTCAAGCCACATTACAGAACCAGGGAAGGTCAGAATAATACCATAGAGAATGTCTCATTGCGCAGAGCTCCAAAACCCTCCAAGCGAAAACCGGAAATGACCGAACAATCGAGAAGTTGAGTTAGGGTTAGGATATTATCGGTCACCGAGGCGAAGGACTGAGCATTAACTCCAACCATTAAATTCTCAGCTACCACATAGTGAGCGCGGGAACAAACAACACTGTAGACGAACACGTAGGCATCCAAGTGGACTTATTAAAGTTCTAAAATAACGACAGCGTGGGCTGGGTCCCATCAGAGTGGTATCAGAGCAGTTGAGTTGAAGAGATTTGGGAAAAATGGATATAGGAAGACGAGGACGAGGCATAGGTGCCCGTAGAATGGCAGATGAGGCGTTGAGGGAAGAACTCAGAGTTCTTACTGCTCGATTAGAAGCAGTAGAGGCAGGCAGAAGGAGAGATCCGGAATTAGGTGATGTGAGTGATGAAGAAGTGGGAGCACCAGCAGGAGGAGATGACGGTGACACGCCAGAAGTAAGACTGTTGAAGTCTGTATTATTGTCAAATAGTAAACCAAAACCAGAGTTACCGACTTATGATGGCAGTTTATCGATTGATGTAGTATTAGATTGGATTAGCGAGATGGACAAGTACTTTGAATGCGAAGAAATTAATGAAGACTGTAGAGTCAAGTTTGCAGTGACAAAGCTGAAGGGACATGCCACACTGTGGTGGGACAGTGTCCAGAATGAGAGGAAAAGGCTGAACAAGCCTCCGATAAAGACCTGGACAAGGATGGTAGCCAAATTTAAGGGCAGATTTCTGCCGAGAGATTACCAGATTGCGTTGCATAGACAAGTTCAGAACTTGAGACAAAGGGGTCTGACGGTGAAGGAATATACGGAGGAATTTTACCGAGTAAATTTGCGAGCAGGATATACAGAGGACACAGCAGAGAGGATAGCCAGATATGTGAATGGGCTGAGGATGGAAATTTTAGACGAGATAAGTATTTTGTCTCCCAACAACACGGAGGAGGCATATCAGAGTGCAGTTAAAGCGGAAGAAAAGCTTAACCGAAGACAGAATTCCCGAAGAGGACGTGGGTCTAACAGAGGAAGAGGCCAGTCCTATGGTAGGGGCCGGACTGCCAACAACAACGAGGAAGCCAGCAGTTCGAAGGCTTCGGGAACAGCAGAGAAAGGAGATGGAATGAGGGGTGGCAGATCGTTTCAGCGTGGTAGAGGAACTGGTCGTGGAAGGGGAACTGGATACCCGTGTTATAGATGCCACAAGTGGGGGCACCGCTCTTTTGAGTGCTCGGAGACAGATTCTACTGGACACCGAGGCGCCTATATGGCACAGCTAGAGGAAGCAGCAACACCTCCTCAAGAGGCAGAAAATGCCCCAGAAACAAGAGAAGCTCTAGTACTGCATAAGGTGTTGGTGAAACCAGTTGCTGAGAGTATTGAACAGACACAACGGAAGGCTCTGTTCAGAACAGTTTGTAAAGCACAAGGTAAGTGCTGTAAAATGATAATTGATAGCGGGAGTACTGACAACCTAGTGTCAGTCGAGATGGTTGAGAAGTTGGGGTTGAAACGTCTGAAACACACCACTCCATATCGAGTGTCGTGGTTACAGAAAGGGCACCAGTTGTTGGTGGATGAAAAGAGTGAAGTGGAATTCCAGATTGGTCGTTATAAAGACAGAATTGTTTGTGACATTATGCCAATGGACGTGTGCCACATTTCCTTGGGCAGACCTTGGCAATATTACAGAAAAGTGACACATGATGGGGTATTGAATTGTTATAAGTTTGAAAAAGACGGGGTTAAACATACCCTTGTGCCCATCAGAGAGGAGAAAGAGGCAGTTGAAGGAAATGAACCAAAGGCGTTACTTGTGAACGGAAAACAATTTTTGAAACAAGTTGAAAACAGTGAGATGAATTTTGCTGTAGTAAGGAGGACTAGAACAATTTTGTTACACACAGAAATCACAGATTTGCCTGTAGAAATACAACAGATGTTAGAAGAGTTTACAGATATAGTGGTAGACAACTTGCCGGATAAGCTACCTCCCAAGAGGAGCATTAGTCACCATATTGATTTCATACAAGGAGCCAGCTTACCGAATAAGGCATCTTATAGAATGAGCCCCAAAGATAACGAAGAAATTAGAAAACAGGTGCAGGAGCTATTGGATAAGGGATTAATCAGAGAAAGTTTGAGCCCGTGTGCTGTACCGACAGTTCTCGCCCCCAAGAAGGGAGGAGAATGGCGGATGTGCACTGATTCCAGAGCCATCAACAAAATCACCATACGGTACAGATTTCCATTACCGCGCATGGATGATATCATGGACTCTTTGAGTGGGGCAGCTTACTTTTCCAAGATAGATTTAAAAAGTGGATATCACCAGATACGGATACGTGAAGGAGACGAATGGAAGATAGCTTTTAAAATGAATGAAGGCTTATATGAATGGCTGGTCATGCCGTTCGGTTTAAGCAATGCGCCCAACACTTTCATGAGACTCATGAATGAGATGCTAAAGGAATATATAGGGAAATTTTTAATTGTTTATTTGGATGACATATTGATTTTTATTTAGACACGAGAAGAACACCTCCGGCATGTGCGTAGAGTGCTTGAGAAACTACAGCAGAATAAGTTATTGATTAATCTGAAGAAGTGTACGTTTTTGCAAAGAGAACTGATTTATCTGGGGTTCGTGATAGCAGAGAATGAATTGAAAATGGATAGAGAGAAAGTGACAGCAATCGTGAATTGGAAGTCACCCAAGAATTTGTTCAAGGTAAGGATTTTTCATGGATTAGCGAGTTTTTACAAAACGTTTATTAGAGATTTTAGCAGAATCTGTGCTCCTATGTTGGAGACCATCAAAAAGGCCAGCCAACCTTTTTGATGGACAGAAGCGGCAGAAAAGAGCTTTCAGCTACTGAAGAGGAAAATAACGGAAAGACCGATTCTTAGGCTACCAGACTTTCAAAAACTATTTCAGGTACGTTGTGATGCAATTGGGACAGCAATTGGGGCTGTGCTCAGTCAGGAGGACAGACCCGTGGTGTTTTTCAGTGAAAAACTGAATGAAAGTATGCAGAAGTACTCCTCCGACGATAAGGAATTTTACGCAGTAGTACAGGCACTAAGACATTGGAGGCATTACTTGCTGGGAAACGAGTTCGTGTTGTTCTAAGATAATTCTGCATTACAGTATGTAATGCAGCAGCATAAACTTAATCATAAACACGCCAAATGGGTGGAGTACTTACAGAGCTTTAATTTTGTGCTGAAACATATCAGTGGGCAAGCGAACAAGGTAGCCGACGCGTTGAGTATAAAATCTTTCTTATTACAGGAAAGCACTGTGCAGGTTTTGGGATTCGAACATTTACAGGATCTATATAAGACAGACCCAGATTTTAGGGAAACTTACGAAGCGTGCCAGAATCCTTTAATAAGAGGAAACAGTCCTTGGTTGGACTATAATATATAGGAGAAATTACTTTTCAAGGGAGGAAAACTGTGTATCCCCAACTGTTCTATGAGGGAGAATATCATTCGAGAAAAACACAGTGGGGGATTGGCTGGACATTTTGGGATTGACGAGACTTTGGAACAACTTAGCACTTTTACTTTTGGCCGAAAATGAGACGGGACGTACAACGTTTTGTGACTAAGTGTAAGGTGTGTCAACTAGCAAAAGGACACAGCCAGAACACAGGACTGTACACGCCATTACCTATTCCAGGCAGGCCTTGGGATTCTGTGAGTTTAGATTTTGTATTGGGATTGCTGAAGACACAGAAAGGGTATGATTCGGTAATGGTAGTGGTAGATCGTTTCTCGAAAATGGCACATTTTGTACCTTGTCGGAAAACCAGTGATGCTACTTATGTGGCTCACTTGTTTTTTAACGAGATTGTCCGATTACACGGGTTACCCACAACCATCCTATCAGACAGAGATGTAAAGTTCACTGGACATTTTTGGCGGACCTTATGGAAGAAAATGAATACCCAATTAAGCTACAGTTCTGCTTACCATCCGCAGACCGATGGGCAAATAGAAGTTGTGAACAGAAGCCTAGGAAATATGTTACGCAGCTTAGTCGGAGAAAATTCTAGAATGTGGGACCGAGTGCTGGCACAAGCAGAGTTTTCTTACAACGATTCGCCGAATCGTAGCACGGGTCTCAGTCCCTTCGAGATTCTTTATGGTATGCACCCTCTAGGAGTGCATGAGCTTTGGGATCTTGGTTTACAGGAACGACGAAGTGCGGATGGCGAAGATTTTGCGAATGCTATGCGGGATTTGCATGAACAGGTCAAGGAAAAGTTACAGGACAACAGCTTGAAGTATAAGGAACACGCAGATATGCGGAGGTGAGAAGTCCATTTTGAGGTAGGGGATGATGTTCTGGTACACTTACGCAAGGAGCGGTTTCCTAAAGGTACGTATAATAAATTAAAATACAAGAAAATAGGACCTTGCAAAATCTTGCGGAAGTTTTCAGCGAATGCCTACGAAATCCAGATACCACCTGGAGTAGGAATATCACCTATTTTCAATGTGGCAGATTTGTTTCCATATTCAGGTGAACTATTGGAAGAAAAGACGGATGAACCCTGACAATCCACACGGAACACCCAGGAAGACAGAGACAGTTGGAAGAAACAGATGCCTTATGTCCAACCCCCTGAGATCGAAGGCATCCTCGAAACTCAGGTAGTTAGACATACTCGGCGGAAAAATTATTTTCAGTACCTGGTCAAGTGGAAGAACCGTCCAATAGAGGACAGCTCATGGCTTGACGCCAGGCAGATTGAACGAACAGGGACAACAGTGGAAGAACTCATGAACAGGAGTCATGATCTTTTCTCACCCCGGGAGCCTGATGCAAGAGCATCCAACTCACAGTGATGAAGCAGAAATAACCCAAACAGGTTCACGAGTGGGACATCGAATTGTCAGATTCTGCTGGAAATAATTTTTCTTTTTATTTTATTTTACAAGTCAGAAACAGTTAGATGATTTACTTTCCAGTTAAGTTTATTGATTAGTTTCATTGCCAAGTGAAGGGTAGTTTATGTGAGTTAGGAAAATAACTATTGATTGCTTTTATAAATCTTTAATTATCTGAACAGTTACATTTGCAAGTAGGAACAGAAACACGTAACTGCTTTTGTAACAGACATAGACAAACTGCAAGCCTTAACTGTACAAAGAGGCTATAGAAGCAAGGCATCTATGTAAAGAAAGGGTCCTTTTTGGTTCAAGTAGAATAAGAATTGAGAAGTTGAAGAATAAAACTATCATATCATTCTAAGTACCTAAAGAAACTGTCCATCAATCATTTTTCTAAGTTGTTGAATTGATCTCCCACACACGATTACTATTATTTCATATTACTGTAAATTAAATGTAACAAAGTGAAATTCGAAATCACTGTCAACAAGCAAACAGGAATACAATCTAAGAATCGCGGTTACAAGTTGATATTAGCACACAAGCTAATAACCCAGTACAAGAATCAAATACCAGCGGCGAAGCACAACAGAAATCAAAGGTTACAGGTACATATCGAATATCTCCTTTTATATTTCATTAAAAACACAGTTACATTGCAGTATTAATAATATTACACAGCCAAAAGCAACCGAACAGTAAAAGTCCCTTAAGGGTTACATAAATTGTCGCCATTGGAACCAGAACAGAGTTTCAATCAACCATTACAGACAGACCATGAGAAGACGAAACCCTCATTAGGGTTTGATTACGAACTAACAGAAGACGAAACCCTCGCAAGGGTTTGGCTACTAATCTAAAGCCAGAACTGTGGAAGCCATGTCGTAGATGTGCATACATCTCACACAAGTAATAACAGGCATACAAAATACCAGACTCGACCAATAAACTAAAAGGCATATCATATGCGCAACAGAGACCTCGAATCAGGTTAACAAGATAGGTTCCAGGCCTACCCAAGACTTTTAAGCCATCAAATGTTGCCGAAGACCAAAACGTGCGCCCTCTAGGCCACTGCAAGAGACCTGCAACCAAACCACAGACAACGGGTCAGGGTTTGTCATGTACAGGAAGCGAAACCCTCAACCCGAGGTATAAAACCAACCAAATAAAAACAGGCATAGTGGGAAGAGAATCTTACCTGGAGACCGTGAGAGGAGCGACCACCAAGTCGAGACCAGAGCCGCCACAGCAAGCTATAGACCAAAGGAGAAGACGGGTTAAACCCGGAACGAAGAAGAACAGAGATTGAAGCAAAGAACGAGAGTATACCTATAGCCGCATTTGTCCACGCGTTGCCATCGACCCTGTTCAGACGAGGGAACAACACCAGCATTTGAAACCCAAAATTCGTTGCCAAACACATACGAGAACCAGACCAGAAGCATGATTGTAGACATAGAGATGGAGCAGACATCAGTCGAAACCCAGGAATGAAACAAAAAATTAACACAGCAAACAGGACCGGTGCCAGAACTTGGATGCATTCCTTCAAACAGAGTAACCAAACAAACAGAAACTTACCTAGAGTTACAGCGAGCAACCAGAGTCGAATACAGTCAAAGTGCCGAAGCGAATAACCAGTTAAACACACCAAAGAATCCTCCGCCCACAACCAGAACGAGAGCAAAGACGACTCATAACCGTCAAGCAACATTACAGAACCAGGGAAGGTCAGAATAATACGATAGAGAATGTCTCATTGCGCAGAGCTCCAAAACCCTCCAAGCGAAAACCGGAAATGACCGAACAATCGAGAAGTTGAGTTAGGGTTAGGATATTATCGGTCACCGAGGCGAAGGACTGAGCATTAACTCAAACCATTAAATTCTCAGCTACCACATAGTGAGCGCGGGAACAAACAACACTGTAGACGAACACGTAGGCATCCAAGTGGACTTATTAAAGTGCTAAAATAAAGACAACGTGGGCTGGGTCCCATCAGAGTGGTATCAGAGCAGTTGAGTTGAAGAGATTTGGGAAAAATGGATATAGGCAGACGAGGACGAGGCAGAGGTGCCCGTAGAATGGCAGATGAGGCGTTGAGGGAAGAACTCAGAGTTCTTACTGCTCGATTAGAAGTAGTAGAGGCAGGCAGAAGGAGAGATCCGGAATTAGGTGATGTGAGTGATGAAGAAGTGGGAGCACCAGCAGGAGGAGATGACGGTGACACGCCAGAAGTAAGACTGTTGAAGTCTGTATTATTGTCAAATAGTAAACCAAAACCAGAGTTACCAACTTATGATGGCAGTTTATCGATTGATGTAGTATTAGATTGGATTAGCGAGATGGACAAGTACTTTGAATGCGAAGAAATTAATGAAGACTGTAGGGTCAAGTTTGCAGCGACAAAGCTGAAGGGACATGCCACACTGTGGTGGGACAGTGTCCAGAATGAGAGGAAAAGGCTGAACAAGCCTCCGATAAAGACCTGGACAAGGATGGTAGCCAAATTTAAGGGCAGATTTCTGCCGAGAGATTACCAGATTGCGTTGCATAGACAAGTTCAGAACTTGAGACAAAGGGGTCTGACGGTGAAGGAATATACGGAGGAATTTTACCGAGTAAATTTGCGAGCAGGATATACAAAGGACACAACAGAGAGGATAGCCAGATATGTGAATGGGCTGAGGATGGAAATTTTAGACGAGATAAGTATTTTGTCTCCCAACAACACGGAGGAGGCATATCAGAGTGCAGTTAAAGCGGAAGAAAAGCTTAACCGAAGACAGAATGCCCGAAGAGGACGTGGGTATAACAGAGGAAGAGGCCAGTCCTATGGTAGGGGCCGGACTGCCAACAACAACGAGGAAGCCAGCAGTTCGAAGGCTTTGGGAACAGCAGAGAAAGGAGATGGAATGAGGGGTGGCAGATCGTTTCAGCGTGGTAGAGGAACTGGTCATGGAAGGGGAACTGGATACTAGTGTTATAGATGCCACAAGTGGGGGCACCGCTCTTTTGAGTGCCCAGAGACAGATTCTACTGGACAGCGAGGCGCCTATATGGCACAGCTAGAGGAAGCAGCAGCACCTCCTTAAGAGGTAGAAAATGCCCCAGAAACAAGAGACCTGCAACCTACAACCAAACCAGAGACAACGGGTCAGGGTTTGTCATGTATAGGAAGCGAAACCCTCAACCCGAGGTATAAAACCAACCAAATAAAAACAGGCATAGTGGGAAGGGAATCTTACCTGGAGACTCTGAGAGGAGCGACCACCAAGTCGAGACCAGAGCCGCCACAGGAAGCTATAGACCAAAGGAGCAGACGGGTTAGACTCGGAACGAAGAAGAACAGAGATTGAAGCAAAGAACGAGAGTATACATGTAGCAGCATTTGTCCACGCGTTGCCATCGACCCTGTTCGGACGGCGGAACAACACCAGCATTTGAAACCCAAAATTCGTTTCCAAACACATACGAGAACCAGACCAGAAGCATGATTGTAGACATAGAGATGGAGCAGACATCAGTCGAAACCCAGGAATGAAACAAAAAATTAACACAGCAAACAGGACCGGTGCCAGAACTTGGATGCATTCCTTCAAACAGAGTAACCAAACAAACAGAAACTTACCCAGAGTTACAGCAAGCAGCCAGAGTCGAATACAGTCAAAGTTCCAAAGAGAATAACCAGTTAAACAGACCAAAGAATCCTCCGCCCACAACCAGAACGAGAGCAAAGACGACTCATAACCGTCAAGCCACATTACAGAACCAGGGAAGGTCAGAATAATACCACAGAGAATGTCTCATTGCGCAGAGCTCCAAAACCCTCCAAGCAAAAACCGGAAATGACCAAACAATCGAGAAGTTGATTTAGGGTTAGGATATTATCGGTCACCGAGGTGAAGGACTGAGCATTAACTCCAACCATTAAATTCTCAGCTACCACATAGTGAGCGCGGGAACAAACAACACTGTAGACGAACACGTAGGCATCCAAGTGGACTTATTAAAGTGCTAAAATAACGACAGCGTGGGCTGGGTCCCATCACTAGAGGATCAACAAGTAACCAATAAAGAATTAACAAATACATAGAATCTAACTCATGCATATACTATAATCCCAATAAAATAGCCTTGTGATCTCAGGATGGAGGATCAACCAATAACCAATGCGAAATAATAAAGGATAAAGAAGTAACAAATACATAGAATCTTACACATGCATATATATAAAGTTGAAATTTGGAAAATTTAAAAGGTGGGGGGTGTAAAAAAAAAAAAAAAAATAAAAACGGTTATAAAAATCATATGATATTATTTTATTAAAAATTAAATTTCAATAAAATTTTAAATAAGGTATCATTTTTTAAATTTTAAATGTTTCAATTGAGATAAGAAAAATCTATTTTTTAGAGTTTTTTTTTTTTTAATATAGTATATAAGTTTTATATAATTTTAATATATAGAATCTCATTTTAATAAAATATTTAATTTTAAGTTATATATAGTATATATATATAATATAGTAGTATATAAGTATGTATATATTATATATATATATATATAATATATTGGAAATTTGGTAAGACTATATTCATTAACGTTTAATTTTTCACTCGATTAAAGGAATAAATAAAATGTTGAATTCACAATTTATATGGTTGAATGAACTACATTTCCACATACTTACCATTAAGATAATATAAAAAATATATATAAATATTAAAAATATTAAATAAATAATAAATAAAAATAATGTTTATATTATATAAAATCCCTTTTATTTTGCTCAATTGACAAAAACGTGTTTTAAAGGGAAAAGGAGGATGGCTCTACGAACTAGGGTTTTTTGCTCTTCTGTCACCGCAAATCAGGAGTGCAATCTCCAAGCTTCCCTGGGCATGAGAGAGCATTGGATTGTGGTGGCTTGCATCTACAGCCACTTCCCAACGCCTCTAAAGCATGTGTTCAAGAGATGACCAACACACAATGTTATGACACAAATCTGGTGTTGTCATGAGGCCATGACTGTGCCACAAAGAATTCTATGGGGCTCTACGAGAGGTATAATTTGGCTACGAATATCGATGTGTGGAACGCGTTTATCAAAACCGATCCCATGTTTTTTCGTATTTTTTGTTCTACGTTCTGGTGTAGAGGGTCTTCGACAATAAAATATTCGAACCTTTATATATCCATGCCCTTTGGTGCCTAAATCAAAACCAACTTACATAAATAATTTTTTTCTCCCAACCACCAAGTTGGGAGGTAGGGCCATAGGGCCAGAATATTTTTTTCAATCCTAGTTAGCCCCTGGTTATGGATCTAGTTGTGCATGCAGAAATCTACTCCTTTCTCCACTATGGATCTAGCTATTCATGCACAAAACTACACCTTTCTCCACTCTCTAAATTTTTGTTTCAAGCAGATCTAATCGACCTATCCCTAAATCTGAATGTTATGAAAACATATGGAGATAAAGGAGCCTTTCTAAATTTTTATGAAAAACCTAAACACAAAATTTGTTTTACTTAGGGTTTAGACTATGGATTTGGTAAAGGATCTGATTCAGAATATTCAAGGCCTCTTCAGAATAACAATGAATTGAAAAATCTTGATCTACAATGGAAAATCATTGCAAAGGGTTAAGCAGTTGAAAGATGACAGCGACAACTTCTCCATTATCATAAAATTGAGGCTGCAGGGAGGCTCTTTAGGAATAAACAAGCCCAAGGAATTTGTCTCATACAAGGATGTTGTGAAAAGAAAGGGATAGACACAAGCTTCAGCTGATCAGTTTAAAAGTTTTGAAGTTTTGGCACTTCCCATAATGCAATAAAAGGAATGATGCATCGTATTGCTATGCTAACCCAAAATATTCCATGGCCTTGTATTGTTGAACAAATGGAACATGCTCCAATTATGTTAGCCAACCTTTGAGAGATTAACAATCTTTTAATGCCCTCCAATCTCAACCTTTTTTTTTTTGCATATTCAATAGGTTTTGGATCAAATTATAGCATCTACATCAATGGGTATTCTCTATGTCGACTGCTAATTATGACATTCAGTGGTGCTCAACAGGATTTTCTTATTATATAATTTGACCCACATAAGGACCTAGATTTTGCTTTAAACAAGGGGTTATGGTTTTGGGGTAGAGGATACCTTTTTGTAACTCCATGATTTCCAGGCTTTGATTCCAACACAATGATAATGTCCAAAATGTTGGTTTTGGTGAGCCTTCATAACCTTCCTCTTCCCTTTAGGCATCATCAAGTATCAGAGGGAATTCGAATTACATTAGGAAAGTTCATAAGGTAGATTTGGAAAGGCGTGAAAAAACACTTTTAACTTTTTCAAGAATATATGTAGAGATAGACCACATCAAAGGTTTATTGGATCACTTTCATTAGATTCGTAATAATTTTCATTGGACTCAAGCACTAGATTTTGAGAACACTACATTCAGATGTTGGATATTTTTTCAAACGGGACATTTACAAAACTCATGTCAGCATGC
This sequence comes from Pinus taeda, assembly GCA_000404065.3. Taxonomy (NCBI): domain Eukaryota; kingdom Viridiplantae; phylum Streptophyta; class Pinopsida; order Pinales; family Pinaceae; genus Pinus; species Pinus taeda. The sequence goes on from APFE030129542.1 coordinate 12,483, forward strand.
AAGGAAAGCTCCAAATAGGAAAAATAAATAGCCTAATAAGCCAAAAGGATGGAAAATTCCATATTTGCAACTCTGAGAAGAAGAGGATGAGTAAATAGTGGAATAGAATTTCAACAAAAACAAGACACAACAATGAATAGAGAGGAAATAGAGAGGAAGAGCAGGTTGGAAGAATGGTCCAAAGCTTGGGGAGTTCACAAAATATGTAGTGCAACTAAAGGAGGATGCACTCCTAGAATTTGAGGTGGAAGGTGCAAAAAAGATCTCACACCTTAGAGAGTTTGGATTAAAAAAAAGAAGCATCTCTAAAGGCACATGAAAATCATTTAGCAATTGTAACTAGTTCTCTCATCCAGGGAGGTTGGAAAAACGTTGAGAAAAAAAAAAGACACACAGAAGTGTTCTTTATCACACTTAGATCTCAAATTTTTAATCTAATGATCATCTATAAAAATGTTATTTTTTTTTTCCATCGAAAAAATCATTCTAAACTATATATAATATATATATATATATTATAGTATTTATATTATAAATATATATATATATATATAATATAATATATATACTATATATATAATTATATATATCATATATATAATTTTTGATTTTGAGTTTGTAAAGAAATTTATCATTACAGATTATAATAGTTATTAACTTCAGAGAATCTAAAATCATAAAATAATTAAATAAATTAAATAAATTGTGTATATTTATATTATATACACAAGAATTCAGAATAATTAGAATAAATTTAATGAAGTATAAATTTAACAATGTACTTATTTATATTGAAATAAATTTGTATTATAAATTATTTTAAAAATTCAAAATGTAATATAGATATGGTTTTAAAATACCTTATATTTGTATCATCTCACATTTCTAGCTAGTATTGGTCCATAATAATATAAAAAGTATCTTCACAAGGAAGTAATGTTTTTTATTAATATAATCATTAATTAGATACACTTATTATGTGCTATTGTAAAAGATCAGTATTAAAATGCTAAACATTTCTTTTAAAAAAAAAATATTAATGGATATTCATTCAATAATATAAAAAATAGATGATGACAACCGATCATTGCACTAAGATGATGGTCCCAAAAGTGGCAATAAGGCCATCAGAAACAAATTTCATAGTAACATGTGCATGTTCTTAGGAATGCACACACATTCTTGGGCATCTTGGCTCGACAAGACCTAAGTTACCAATCAAGATACTAGTTAGGTTGCCACAACAACATGGTTCAAAATCACATGCATGATCCTAAGAACACTCAAGATTTCTTGGTGCCATAGATTTTTCAAGTACATTTCACCTCATTTTTTACTATTTTGGGACTCTCTTGTGCATCATGGAGATTGAGTAAAAACATTGATCCTCAATCTACATTGAGTCCCAAGAAAACAATGTACATTGTCTTTGGGTACTTGGTAAGCATTATAATGGAATTTAATATATATATTTCATTTTTCCAAAACTTTGATTTGAAATTGAAAAAAGACCTAAATGATACTATAAACAAAAAAACTATATTGAATTGCAAGGAAATTAGTAACCATGGAACCTAGTCAAAACTTGAACCCACCATCACCAAACCACAATTGAGAACAACAACCCCAACCAAGAATAAAAAAATCCAAATGATGAAATTATGCATTCTTATATACGTTTAGGTTACTAGTTTAGGATTTCCAAAACGCCAGAGAGTTAACATGAATGTCTCTTGCAAGTTCATTATGCTCAATTGTGTCATCCATCTTCAATGCCCAACGCTAATTAATAAATATTTCTTAGTACAGGGCTCGAACGTATGAACACTTTAGAACTAGTCTAAATAAAGACCAAATTAAAGACTTCTGATCCGAATGAAAAATGGCATCAACCCATGGTATTCATCCACCCATGGAATTCACCCATGGTATTGTAAGTGGCATCCACCCATGGTATTTATCCACACATGGTATTATAAGTGACATCCACCCATGGTATTCATTCAGCTATGGTATTCGCCCATGGTATTGTGACATCCACCCATGGTATTCATTCACCCATGGAATATACCCGTGGTATTGTGACATCCACCCATGGTATTCATTCACCCATGGAATTGACCCATGGTATTGTTACGGAAAAAGACTATAAGTAACAAGTCGCATTTTGTAAAAGGATAGATTGTCCGCCACAATGTAGCCTTTATAATTATTCTTTGTTTTAATAAAAAAAATTCCTTGTGGTTGTTTATTGGGAATTCTCCTCTTTTTCTTATACCATTTCAATTTTTCAGATCTTGGGCGCCTCCCCCCAAGATCCATTTAAATCTTCTAGATATTGAGGGCCTCCCCCCAAGAACCAGATCAATGGTATTAGAGAAGGTTACGATTCCATAGGAATGAGGGATTCATGCATATTTTAGTTTCAAATTTTGCAGAAATATTAAAAAAACTTCAAACACGTGCCGCGACCTTTACAAAGCACTTTCTTGGGCAAAACAGGAAGAATTTTTCTTTTTTCATTTTTTTGCAGGAATGTTTTTTTGGGCAACGAGCTTGAAAAACAGATCTGAAACATCTGGTAGAATATTTACAAAAACAAATAACGGATGTAGATTCCTTGCGAAAAATACCAAAATTAAAAAAAAAATCGGTCAAATCAGAGTCTAGATGAGGGAGATATCGCTGATTTAAAGTCATCTATGTTGTAGAAATTTTTTTGACGACATTTGGTGGATGGCGACTCTCCTATAATTTTTTGAAGTTTCTGTGTAGAATTTCAAAAAAGGGATTGTAGATATGAGCTCCTCTTGAAAAATCACCCAATTCAAAAAAGAAAGGGTCGAATCGGAGTTCAGATGTGGGAGATATCGCTGATTTAAAATCAACTATTTTTTCAGAACTTTTGTGACGTCGGAAAAATTGCAGCACAAATTAGAGATTCTAGAGTGTCCAGATAAGTATTTCCAACACACGGGAAGATGAAAAATGGTCCTTTTGCTTCCAAAAATAGGTTATAATAAATATTATGAGTTATATTTACCTAGTTATGTCCATTTTAATTCTAGAGCAACATTTGGAGCGGGTTCTCATTGGATACGTGCCCTCCCATCCCACTTTAGTAGGCACTTGCTTCACATTCATTAGTTTTAGCATAACAGCATTTGGCTTGGGTTATTTGGAGACGTGTCATCCAACCCCAGGCTGTGTAGGCACACGCTACTTCATCAACAACCAACATCATGGTTATGGGTCAATTGCACAGAATCCTTGTCATCGAAGTCCATTTGCTAGGTCGCACACTGTTATGATCACAGTTGGTCATAAGAATTACAGGGTATCTCTAACCTTAGATATTTGTTTGTCATGGTTATGGTTCATCCAAAAACCCACACTTCATTGAAGTCCATTTGCTAGGCCGCACACTGTCAGTATCACAGTTGGTCACAAGCATTACCGGGTATCTCTATCCTCAAATCTTTGTTCATTATGGTTATGAGTTAACCACATAAAGCCATTGTTTTCAGTGGCTCTTCATATTCAACAAAGGCTTCACAGGAGAGAAATTCATCCAATGGGGACCATTTCTTCTTAAGGAGGGAGGGATGATCTGAATGCAAAATGGCATCAAGCCATGGTATTCATCCACTCATGGAATTTACCCATGGTATTGTAAGTGGCATCCACCCATGGTATTGTAAGTGACATCCACCCATGGTATTCATTCACCCATGATATTCGCCCATGGTATTGTGACATCCACCCATGGAATTGACCCATGGTATTGTAACTGAAAAAGACTATAAGTAAAAAGTCGCATTTTGTAAAATGATAGATTGTTTGCCACAATGTAGCCTTTACAGTTATTCTCTATTTTAATAGAAAAAATTCTTTGTGGTTGTTTATTGGGCATTCTCCTCTTTTTCTTCTGGCATTTAAATTTTTCAGATCTTGGGCACCTCCCCTTCAAGATCCATTTCAATCTTCTAGATCTTGAGGGCCTTCCCCCAAGATCCGGATCAAATTCAATGTTACTAAACAAGATTTCTTGTCTTTGTTCATTGACCCAATAAATAACCAACTTTTACTAGTCAACATAAATTAATTTGTATGGATTGGTGTACCTACCAATCATTTCGATAGCATTGGATACATAGGTGGTTAGGGTATTAGATAAAATGTATAAAATCCTATAGATTCACAAACTCATGGAATTTACTAAAGTTCACTTCTAATTTCAACTAGTGGAAGCCAATAGATCGATGAGAATAATAAGATCAAGAAGAAGATAAATCAATGACACATAACACAAGATGTATTTGGGGAAAGCCACTGCTTAAAACCTTGTTATCTATATTGCATATATCATAAATATGAGTAAAGATACAAAGCTTGTTCTCTTTATAATAATTTTGCACAGGTATGCTCAACTCTCTCAGCTCACAAACTAGATCAAAATAAACCCTTATCTTATTCTGCAAGTCTCCAAGCCCTTAATCTCGTGCATAATTCCTAGGATGAATAGATTGTATTTAAAGGGAATTCATGCTTCCAAAACTGCATAATCCAGAGATAGGATCAATCTCTGATGCATGCATCATATTTACACTCCAGTAAATAATATCACTGATAGTACACTGTCTTTGGACTCTAGTCTCAAATGGGTCTTTCTCTGAACTGACATGCAAGAGTTCCTCATGAGGGAATATTCACTTAACTAGAGTTGCACTAGTGGATGCATTAGTGCATTAACTAACTGTTGTCCTCTTAGTTCCCAAAAAACTTTAGAACTAATTTAAGTGAACTTAACTCAATAAACTGAGTGATCTAATTTCCAACTCAATTTAAACCCATATTGGACCTCTAAAACTTAGGGAGAACATATAAATGACTATAGAAAGACTTGCAACTCGAAATTCCTAACATAATTAAGTTAGTTTACCTTAATTAATATTTACAAGTTGCTATGAGAATAGAATTTGATTTTAATTCTTAGCTTAATTCAAGGACAAATTAAACTGGAATTTCTTGTTGTCATTTCTCAACATAAAATTCTATGTAATAATATGGAGGTAGCTTTATATTCCTTGAGGAATTTTTTGGTAGATTTTAGACTAGGACTCCATGTCAACTATTTTTACATGGAAGAATTCTAAGGGGTGTATGTATCATAGGTATACGTCAGATAGATTAAATGTTATGCACAACCCAACGCTATGTTCTTATCCAACTAGACAAAGGCCTAACCCCCTACCTAACATCCTTCAATAATGGATACCATTCTTGAAACCTAAATGGAAATATTCACATTGACCCTAATGGATCATGGTAGCATCGTCATGCTAGGAGCCACTAACAACTAATATTGCAAGATGGGTTGTACCATTAGACTTTTCCACACAATTAGAATAGTAAAGGGCACATTGAGGCTCATGTGAACCTCATAGATGTACCAAACAATTACAGACCTTTTATGCTTAGATGGAAGGTTGTAAACAACATGGTTTTATGAAGGAGGTTATTATCTTTACCATATCTACATTCTTTATGATATGTGTTTTACCATATCTACATTCTTTATGATATGTGTGTGTGTAGTTTAGTGTGTGTTTTCTTTATATATCTAACTATATGTTGTCTTCCATTATTACACCCTAATAAATCTTCCCCCATCCCTACAAATTCATCAGTTCTAGTTTTTTCCATTGATGTTGCAAAAAATGTTGCTTTCTCATTTGGCATACTGAATACTTAGGTATGGTGAATTAAAACAATCCTTTCTTGAAAAAAAAAATCATATGTTATTGTTTAATGCGTTTTCATTGATGTGAAGTTCATGGGAATATTGTTGTGTGTACAATTTCATGTTGATATACTAAAGCATGGTCATTGATTTTTGAGTGTAAGTTCTCTAGCTTGATGTTATGGTAGTATATATTTGAATGCAATTATTTTCCAAATGCTTAGTTAAAATGAGAATACAAAGCACACAATTGTATAGCTTGCCTAAATACCTTTCCAATGGTATATGGAAATTTTCCTATCCACTAGGGACTGAGGAGAAAATTCGGTTTGAAGTGAGGCATATCAATCAAAGGTCTACCTAGTCACAATTCCAAATACGTCAAGAGACGAGCCCATTAAAACTCAAAGCATTAGCATGCATACTGAGAAGGAGAAACCGATAAGGCTGAGAACCTATTTGGAAATCGATCCATTTTCCTTGTTTCAAAGGCATAACCACTCCAATAACCCAAAACCCAAAGTCCCAAAATGCATGGCAAAGTGCACTAGGCTTCGAGCAATTTGTGCCCCAAGCTAGTATGGACAAGCCCAATAAGTTGGGGACCGGTATGAGGTGGGGGAATAATGGAATTCCTAGGGAAGCAGCAGTGGGTATGAGGTTAGGGGCCAAAGGAATTTCCTGGGAAGTGGGAACTAGTAGAAGGGACCATAAGTATGATCCAGCATGAAAATTAAAAAAAGACTAAAATATTTATAATAATAAAATCATGATTTTCCATCAACTTGGATATCTTTAATTGTAGTCACTAATCGACTTTTTGTCACGTAGAATGAGTCAATCTTGCGGACAAGATATACCTTCCTAGAATCTAAGAAAGACCCAATGACAAGCAAACCAACCAGACACTATCTTTCTCTAAACGTGCTTTTATAAATAATGGCAAACAAATGCGTTTAAGGCCTACCTCATTTCCAACGCAAGTTTGGGGATGCCTTCGCTCCTTTGATCCAAGTAAGTTCATTTGTCGCAAACCTGCAAACACGAAAAAGGTAAACGATTAAATAGCACCTGAATAACCAATATTATAAAACATATTTAACATGAAAGTCAAGGAGTCCATGAAACAAATAACATGAGATACTTGTTGAGAAAAATGAGCTTGATTGTATTAATTCAAAAGAAGAAGAACTTTACAACCTTTGCCTTGACGTTCTACAAGCTCCTCCCAGGGTCCAACAAGAAGTCTCCTCTACTTTAAGCTTCACTCACTCCCCAATGAAGCCAAAAAGGTATGTGATCTCTCCTCTTAAGCTCAAATAGGAAGTCTTGATTTCACCAGCATTTACCCTCAAAAATGTTCAGCTTCTAACCTCCCTTGCCACTAACCCAATGCCTCAATTTATAGTGCAATGGAGGGCAGTTACTAGGTCCTCCTTCAAAGGGATAGAATCCTCCTTAAAAGGGATAGCTCCTCGTAACAAGGGATTAGCTCCTTCTCTTTTGGGATGCATGAACCACTTTGGAGCGAACAATCCACGTCAAAATTCGTTCTAGAAACATCTAGAATTAACCCAAAGTGAGTTTTTTAAGATAAAAATTGTGCCTTTTGAATTTCACAGGGGTACGCACCCTCCCCTTTACATACAGAGCGTATAAGTACGCAAGTACTCTGAATAAAAGGTGCGGGTCCGCAGGCAAAAGTGAGAGAAAGTGCGGAACTAGAGTTACATTGCTTTTTTGATGTCTTTCTCTCATTTCCAAAGCTTGTTTTGAAGAGATGAGGTCTGAGACTTGCTTAGGAGGCTGGTATAGGTAGTGATAGACCCATACTGACTGCAAATAATCAAGTTGATGATATTTTTGTGTAACAGATTGCCCCCTAAAGTGCGAAGTCTGTAGTAGATGAGGATTTCATTTATCATTTAGGAAGAGTGAAGTACTTTATCATTTTGAGGATCATCTTGCGGAGAGCCCGGTTGGAACCTATAAAAACATTCAATGCAAAATATATATATGAGATCATATCATCGTTGAGGTAGGCATTCCCATACTCAGATAAAAACTTACAAGAGACTGAAAACTGACTAGAAGACTAACTACTGCTCTGATATAGGAATGATCTTGTAACACATCATAAGTACAGACACATGTGGACACAGTATGGACGCAACCATTTGTTTATGAATAGTCTATAGTATAATGAATACAAAATTCCTCACAACCTAGATGGTGGAAACTAGATCCAGGGTTTTCATTTCTACTTCCCGAAACAGTACGATTCTATCCATGCGAATGAATGTGTCGAAGTCGAACATGGTAGAAACCGCTTGATTACCAGTCAATGATGTAAACTGTTAACAAGCGTGAGAGAAACCACAAATAATGAAAATGGCTCTCAAAGTACTCAGTACAATCCATGAGATGTGATAAGATGTGTTAATGTCGAACATGTCATGGGATCCCTTGATCGAAAGTCAATGATGTAAACTTTCGTCAAAGGCGAGAAACCTTCCATTGAGGCATGAAGATCTCAAGGTACTGACGATTTCTAGATCATCTTTCTAGATAATGAGTTGAAGTCGATAGAAAGCGATCCGTCATAGACAAGTCCACAACACAAAATCATAGATCAAGTTGAATAAATTTAATTGCAAGGACTGATCAGGGATGGTCAAGATGGATGACAGATATTTTGCAGATGAATGGCTTATTTGCACTGACCTCTTGAACACATAACGACACGACAGATGGTTTGGTGACAATTGACCCAAAGTTAATACCCAGAAACTTGCTGAAGACTTTCAATATGGTTCAATCAACTGTTAGGTAAAGGATTTCCCAACCCAGGTGAATGAAAGTGTCGTGTTCAATAGTGGTTATAAAGTATGAAAAACAGACTCACTGTTCTCTCTTTTCCCCCACCATTTCTGGCAAGTACCTCTTTATTTTTTACAAACTTGAGGAGGATAACATATGCTTGATTGTAAGCTCATCCTTCGGATGAGTCCAACTTAGTTTTTGATGCGAACCCTAAGAAGGAGTGGTCCGTTTCTGTTTGTAATAGAACAGGTCCTTTACTGTGAAATTTTAACGAGTCCAGTATAGGAGAAACTCGGCGTTTTTCATATTTAGAGAGTCTGAAAAACTAAGAAGACTCCAGATTGAACTTTTTCGTAAATTTGTGTCTCCTAAGCCCGAAAAAGTATAAAATAATACTTGAGAGAACCGCTTGATCTTTTACGACCAAGGAGTACTTTTCGTCATTAGTCTCTTTGATCCGAAAAAGTAAAATAGCGATCAAGGACACATCGTTTTATAACCAATATAGAATTTGAAACGACAAAAATCTGGCAATCGTTTTATGTTTTTACGGTCGGAAAAGAGTTGTAAACCCACCATATTTTAATTCCGTTTTAACGATCTTAAAAGAAAAAATTGGAAATCTTTTCATGTCTTAGGAGTCAAAAAAGAGCTTAAAGGTGACTCTAAGATTTCACTTTTTCGTAAGCTTTAACGAGTTCGAAAAAATGATAAAAATGTACTCATGGTTTTCACTTTTTCGTAAGTTTTAATGAGTTCGAAAAAATGATAAAAATGTACTCATATGGTCGACTTTCAATTTAATTTACGAGCAGGAAAAGATGGAAAGAACTCGGCATTTTCATTTGTTTTATGAGAATGAAAGATAACAAAATAATCTCGGGATTTTCATGAGTTTAACGAGTCTTGAAAATAACTGAAATTGACTCGAGATAGGTTTCATTTTTACAAAAGCTTGAAACAGAGAAAAACTATGCTTTAAAGTAGTTTCATTTGTACACAAGCTTGAAACAGAGAGAAAACTGTGCTTGATGCCCCCTAAGCATAACTCCTAGAGCGCATGCCCCCCAGCTTCATTTCATTCAACCAAGTACACTGCTGGTAATTAATAGTTGGATGGAATGAAGGTTCAGTTACGAGATCATTTGAAAGACTCGACCTAAAACTGTAAGAAAATTATGCAAAAACTGAAATAACTAACCTAAATATACAACTTAACATTTATGAGATATAGTCAAAATCTCGACTCAATTAGAGGAGGATTTGTTTCATTTTTTAACGAGCTTGACACAGGAAAAGAACTATGCTCAGATTCGGTTTCATTTTTACGCAAGCTTGAAACGAAAAACTATGCTTGTTATAAGTTCGCATGCCCCCAGCATAATGACGCAAATCAAGGTACATGCCCCCCAAGCTTCATTGCATTAAACCAGGTGGATGAAATGAAGGTTTAATTTCAAAATCTTGGAAAGACTCGTGGGAGTTGTTTCATTTTTTAGTGAGGTTGACACAGGAAAAGAACTATCCTCAAAACCCTTGTTTCATTTTTTAAACGAGCTTGACACAAGATAAGGAACTATGCTCATAACTACTCTCAACAATCTACCTAACAAGGAACTACACTCTAAAAACCTTGATTCATTTTTTAACGAGCTTGACACAAGACAAGGAACTATGCTCTAAAAACCTTGATTCATTTTTTAACGAGCTTGACACAAGACAAAGAACTATGCTCTAAAATCCTTGATTCATTTTTTAACGAGCTTGACACAAGACAAGGAACTATGGTCATGACTACTCTCTATAATCTACCTATATAACCTATCCTTGTTTCATTTTTTAACGAGGTTGACACAAGACAAGGAACTATCCTCGAACTCGATTCATTTTTCAACGAGGTTGACACAAGAAAAGAACTGTCCTCAAAACCCTTGTTTCATTTTTTAACGAGGTTGACACAAGAAAATAACTGTCCTCATAACAGCCTGTTTCATTTTTTAACGAGGTTGATACAGGAAAAAACTATCCTCACACTCACTGATCATGGCTTCCAACTGGAAGAAAGACATGTCAATGGACACACCTTGATCATGGCTTCCAAGAGGTCTTCATTAGAAGGAAGAATAGTTCTCTGGAAGGAACACATGTCAAGGGACTCAAAAGGGATAAGAACATCGTGTTCAAATAATCCCATAGAGTTTTCTATGTCAATTACCGGATCTAAATCAAAGGAAGATGAGCAAACAGTGAGAGGCTCACTTACATCGGTAACTGAAAACATGGGATCAGTTGCCACATAATTAACCCGTGGCGGG
>APFE030129548.1:11556-34711 GCA_000404065.3 Pinus taeda
GATGTTGGGTTATGACTTTGAAATCATCTACAAAAAATGGAAGCAAAATGTTGTGGCAGATGCACTCTCAAGAAAGGATGAGGATGTGGAAGCATTTCTTTGTGCCATTTCTATTTTCCAACCAGACTGGATAAACGAAGCAAGGAATGAATTGAATAAAGATGAAGAAGTGTGGGCACTCATTCAAAAGTTACAACAAGATCCCAGTATATCTGATACATTTAGCTGGAAAAATGATTCATTATGGTACAAAGATCACTTATACCTATGTCAGAATTCCCAACTCAAACAAAATATTCTTATGGAATTGCACGCCTCCCCCTTAGGAGGGCACTCGGGATTTTTAAAGACTTACCACAGGGTTAAGAAGGAATTTTTTTGGGATGGCCTTAAATTTGATATTCAAAAGTTTGTGGTCAAAATTTTGGTTTGCCAACAAAATAAAGTAGAAACAATTAAGACCTCGGGTCTATTACAACCTTTATCCATTCCAAGTCAATGTTGGAGGGAGGTTTCAATTGATTTTATCATAGGTTTACCCAAGTTTGAAGGAAAGAGTGTCATCATGGTGGTAGTTGATAGACTTACCAAGTATGCACACTTTTGTGCATTATCTCATCCATTTAAAGCCAGTACAATTTCTACTGCATTTATGGAAGCAATTCAAAAGCGACATGGAAACCCAAATATTATTGTAAGTGACAGAGATCTCATTTTCACTGGAATTTTTTGGACAATTATTTTCTTGTCTTCGTACTTAGTTAGCTCATAGCTCATCTTATCATCCTCAATCTGATGGGAAAATTGAGATAGTAAACAAATGTTTGGAAGGATATCTTCGTTGCTTTGTATCTGATAAACAGAAACAATGGGTCAAATGGTTGCCTCTGGCTGAATGGTGGTATAACACTTCCTTCCATACTGCAACAAAAATGACCCCATTTATGGCACTTTATGGATATCACCCACCATCCATCGCATCATATTTAAGAGAAAATTCTAAGGTTCAAGCATTGGAAGATCACATCGAGCATCAACAACAAGTTCTCCAACTCTTAAAGGATATCCTAACTTTGGCACAGAATAGAATGAAACAATAGGCAAATCAACATTGTAGTGAAAGAAGTTTTGATGTAGGTGACTAGGTATTTCTACAGCTATAGCCATATAAACAAATGTCCCTCAAGCAAGCTAAGAAGGATAATAAATTATCACCAAAGTATTTTGGTCTGTATGAGGTGTTGCAAAATATTGGTACTATGCCATACATTGGAGCTTCTTGCAGCTTCCTGAGTGCACCCATTTTTTCATGTTTCATGCTTAAAGAAGGTTATTGGTGACAAGCTCCCAGTTTAAAAAATATTGCTAGAACTTGATGAGGAAGGAAAAATCATATTGGAACGTTAAGAAATCACAGAAACATGAACTCAACAGCTAAAAAATGATCAATTTCGGAGTATCTCGTCAAGTGGAAGAACTTACCTGCTGAAGATTCCACATGGGAGGATGAGAATTTTATACAAGTGCATCTAGAACTACTCAAGCGTTGAGGACAACACTTTTTTGAAGAAGAGGGGCATGTTAGGTCCCTATAATACTAGTGATTACCCCATTAATATTGTCATTGTAGCCCTTATTGTTATTGTTGTGCCCCTATTGTCCCCATATTGTTATTATTGTGCCCCATAGAAGCCCACTATTGTTGTTATTGTGCCCATATATTATTATTGTTGTGTCGGCTTTGATTATATTCTAACCCCTTAGACTCCTATATATAGAAAGGAGGATTTTTCATTTGTATCATCCAATAATTATTCATTTGTGTAATTTAAAGGAGGTTGTCCCCTCGAAGAGGCTTATTTTAAAGGTGTTGATCTCTTTTTTCTATCTTTTTGTGAGTTGGTTTCATAACACATCCGACTTCCTCCCCGAGAAAGCCTCCTTCAATATAATCATGCCTAGAATCCAATGTGGACCCTGATTCTGCAAATAGAATGTTGTGTTGCATGCCTTAACCCACAAATGCATAGGTAGGCCTTGGTCATGCAACATCTCCCTCGCGACTCCCACAATGCTATGATTCTTTTTCTCAACCACCCCAGTATGTTGTGGGTTGTGTGGTGTTGTCGACTCTCGTTTAATGAATTCTTTTGCATAAAAATTCTTAAACTAATTTGACACGTACTCACCTCCATTATCGCTCTTGAGAGCCTTCACCTTCTTGTCGGTTTATTTCTCAACTAGTGCCTTGAATTCTATGAACTTGGAGAATGTCTCATATTTCTTCCGCATGAAGAAAATCCAAAAATGAAAAAATATTTGTGTCTAGTAGTGGAGGCTGTCAAGAAAGGTCCACAAACATCAGAATGGATCCTTTCCAACACTGAATGTGCTTTGTTGTCCCGATCATGGAACATGGATTTTGTGTACTTCCCCAAAGTACATCCTTTGCATCTTGTTGCTCAAGTGCTCCTTTGGGGATGCCTGTGGTTATTTGCTACATAATCTTCAAGGCACCATGATGCAAATGGCCAAGTATTTTGTGCCAAAATTCACTGACATCGTGGCTCTGCACTTTCTCTGCCTTAGTGCTTAATGCAACACAATCTTCCACATCTAGCTTATATAGGTTCCTCACACGAACCCCGATCTACTTCACCTTTCCCGTGGCTGTGTCTCTCAGGAATTCATTTCCTTTGTTTAAGATCACATCATAACCACAATCTTCCAAAACTGTAACAAAGAAGACATTTTTCTTTAGGCATAGAATGAACATGACATCCTTGAGCCTAAGGGGGGAGCTCGACTCCCTTTGAAAGGTGATTGTACAAATCCTAATCACGCTATACCTTCCATCATCCCCCATATCAATGTGCATCTGTAAATATTTTTCTTCTAGGTCACTAAAAAGGTCTATACACCTTGTCATGTGGATGATGCACCTGAGTCCAAGTACCACACACTCCCCATCACTATGTTCGCCATGCATGCAATAAGGGAAAAGTCAAGCTCAAACTATGAAGCAAAGGCTTCACCTGTTGCTTCCCCTGAGGTCTTCTGATTTGCCTTTTTGTGTGGACACTTCGTGGCATAGTGCCCAAATTCATGGCAATGGAAGCATTTAATTTTGGACAAATCCTTCTTTCTTTCCCCCTTAACTAGATTCTGGTTTGGATTGAGATTTCTTCCATTTTCCCTTCTTTTCCTTTCCAACCAATGCAATCTTTTCTTCATCCTTGCCCTTGGACGAAGTCCCATCTCTGGTATTTCACCTTATTTCCTCCTAAGCGCTCCCAATTCAATAGTTTCTCTCTCTCGTTCATTGAATCTTGATAGCTATGCCAACTCTTGGGAAGGCCAAGAAGGGTTAGGCTTACCAAGTCTTCTTCAAGGACATTAACAATGACCCTGCCAAGTTCATCATGACATTGTGTGAACTTGCTAAGATATTGCGGAATAGTGCCATTGTTCTACATCTTGATACTTCGAAGTTTATCCTTGAGTTCCAGCTTCCTGTGGTCACTATTATTTTCGAACAATTATGTTATTTCTTTCCACATTGCGAACGCAGTTTCTTTTCCATGGAGATTCAATACAATGTAATCTCGTACTCCCTCCAAGATTATTCTCCTCGCCTGGAGGGATAACTCTTAGTTAGGTGGAAAATAACATACATACATTGATTTGTGCTTAAGGATAGGTTGATGCTTTCCAACTCAATCTTCTGAAATATTTTGTGGAAATGTGGAAAAATATATATAGCTACCCTGAATTTATCACATGAGTGGCTCAGAGATAGGGAGGATTCGTTATGTTGGGTTCATTCTCCATTCGGGGAATACACACCCAAAACTGGCCATCTATACTTAATCAATGCAAGTAGACATGAGGCCTTGGCATGGTGGTGGAAGAAAATTTGGAAACTAAGTTGCTTGACAAAGGCCTAGGTTTTTATGTGGTGTCTTCTTGAAAATAAAATTCCCACTTGGGATAATTTGCAAAAGAGGAGGAAGGAAAGGCCCAACTGGTGTGCTCTTTGTAAAAATGTTGAAGAATCATTGGCTCACTTTTTTGTCTCGTCCTTTCACTCTATGGGTGTGGGCTACTTATAGATATAGGATTGGCTTTGGAAATGTTTGGCAAGGAAAGTATTTCCTTGACGCATGGAAACTGTAGTGGGAGAAGATAAATACAGAACAATTCAGGAATATACCCTTGCTTATTTGTTAGGGTGTTTGGATCACCAGGAACAAGTGTATCTTTAAGGATAAGCCTTCATGCCTTGATAGGGTGTCTGCTCATGTTAGTGAAACTTTCTCTCTACTTCCTTCTACGAAATCCACACATGCTCCTGATATCATATCATTTGAAGTAATCAATACTTACTCTCCTTGGGCCTATTTTTATGGGGAATATTTAGTAAATGATGAATGTGGGGGGGTGGGGGGGCAAGTAGTTGTTTTCTTACAGGAACATCACCTACTCAAACTCTAGATTGGTTTGTGTAGGGTCTCAAATAATTATGCGGAGTTTTTAGCCCTACAATTACTCTTATTGTTTGCTATTGAAATCGATTGTCATACATTAGAAATTTTTGGAAACTTCATGATTTCCATTAACTGGTTCAATGAAACTCAGAGATGCCACAAACACACCATTACCCATTCTTGAAGAAACTCTTTGTATAAAACATGTCTTTGATCAGGTTAATTGTTGTCACATTTATAGGGAACACATCAGTACAACAAATTGTCTATCTAAAATTGATGCGACACATGATTTAGGAATTTTCTAAGAGATGAAACATGAGAGTATTTCTACAAATTGTTCATAGATGGTTTATATCAAACTCAATAACATGAAAACATGATATATATATATATATATATATATATATATATATATATATATATATATATAGATAAAATATGTTTCATGACATATATATGATGGACAATTATGTATTTAGTACTTTTATATATCCTCCTGTATATGTAATATGTACCAAAATTATTAGTGATACATGATGTAATGTAATGTATTCATTTTTGATGAAAAGGTAGGAAAAGAATCCCAAAAAAAAAGAAAATTCCATCATTATCATTACATATAAATTTATAATTATTTTATTGTAATAATTAAAGAATGACTTTAATGATTTATAATTATTTTATTGTAATAATTAAAAAATGACTTTAATGTCTTCTATTAATATAGCAATCATTCCCTGATTATATATAAATTTATAATGATTTTTAGTTGATGCAATAAATAAGAAAATGACTTTTTAGCTTTCCATAATCTATAATGACATTTTATTTTATTCTAATAATAATAATTAAAAAATGACTCTAATGACTATCACTATAATGACAATCATTCTCATCATGATGCATTTATAATGACTCTTAACTAAAGCAAATAAGTAAGAAAATGGCAATATAACAACACTGAGAAGGAATATTTCCATAAATTAATACCCACCACTTTACGCTATATTATTTAAAATAACATTTTATATTGATTCCACTTTATTTGAATTTATTCAATATCATATATCAAGCAAGCCTTCAATTTTAAATTATAGACCTTCAATTTTAAATTATAAAGTAATTATTAGACTACATCTCCAAGTGGTAAAGACCACGTAGAAGACCACTTACTTCCATGCGAATTAAGATTTTTTTCTAAATTGTGTTTAATGGATTTTTCTTTAATAGGGAATTTTTATGTTTCTGATTATAGTATTAAAAAGAATTGGTAATTTTTTAATAAGTAATTTTTTAATTTTATTAATTCCTTTTTTAATATTTTAAAATTAAATTTTAAATAATTAAGAATAATTTTATATTATATTTTATAATTGAAAGATAATGGTGAAGAAGAAGAAAAAAAATTAATCTCTCCAATGTTAAAAATAGCCTATGAGATAGGTCGTTTCGCTATATGATTTCTGCATTTATCTTTTTTCTTATGTAATGTGATAATGAGTGTTCCCAATTTTTCAATAATCCCTTTACTGAATAAGTTATCCCAAGAGCTAGTTGTCAAGATATTTACGTAATTGTCTTTATTGTCTTCGAATGCCTCTTACTCTAAAATGAAATGCTTTTTTGTTTCCACTTTTTTGGAAGTGCAAAAAATACACACTCTTTCCCCCCAAACTTCTTTTGGTCTTTTCCAACGTCTTGTTTTACAATGGAAGACTTTTGACTCTCCATGCGATATTGGCCCCTATGTACACTTTTTGATGATGATTACACGTGGGATTAAACTCTTCAATATAATACTTTCTTTTTCTCCCTAGCTCTTTATTCCAAGTACGCTTGTGGAACTTATGCATAACAAAAACCTTTATTTGTTTACTATTTGTGGGACACATGTTAAAGTAAATATTTCATTTACTAAACCATTTGCTATTTTGTTGCATCCAAGTCTTCTTTCTTTTGTTGAATATGTCATTGAAGACAATCTTAGGCCATTTGCTTGATTTTTAAAGAAAATATATTATGAGTCGCACCGTAGCAATTGCTTCAATAGGAGCATCATCCATTTCACTTAGCAAGATATCATAAGGAACTAGACTTTTAATTTTAAACTTGCTTGTAATTAAGTGTTTCTGAATTTTCTCAGTTTGCTTCCACTATAAGTCAAATGTACTGCTAGCCCACAATTCACAACCATAGAGAACCATCGAAATCGATAAAATCCAAAAAAGAGTTTGATTGGTCTTCCAATCCCATAGCTCTTCTTGTCTGCACCTATGTTGAAAAGCATAAAATGCTTTTCAACCTTCCTAAGTTCTTTTCTTTCTGCAACCTTCTCAACTTAGATTTTTACTAAAGTCAATTCCGAGGTATTTGTAATGTATAACTTCTTCAAGAATGTTGCCTTAAAAATAGAACTTATGTCGGCTATGTTTTCTTTTGTTAGAGAAAACCACCACTTTTATCTTGCTAATGTTGACTTGCATCCCCATCCTTCTACAAAAATTCTCAAGGGAAAGTAAGTGGTCTTGCAAACCAATAGTAGATTTAGAAATCAAAATAAGGTCATTTGCATACAAAAGAAGCCTCATAACAAACTCGCCCAAATGAACACCATCCCCACCTTGTGAATTTAACCACTCTTCAAGTTTCTTAGTATATAAAACAAAAGGGGTAGGGGACAATGGGCACCCTTGCTTGACACCGATATTACTCCTATAACTTTTGGAGATGTAAGCTAAAGTTCTACTTTTTAGTTTCACCTCCTCATACAACCTATGAAGCTCTAAGATGCTTAGGAACCCCAAGTTCCTTCATTATGTGCCAAAGCTTGTCCCTAAGGACCATGTCAAAAGGTTTTTTGAAATCAACAAAGAAACAAAAGGATTCCTCCTTTTTCTCCCAAAATTTTTCAATGTTGTGCCTTAAAGTTATATTGTGATCAATCGTGGAATATTTAGGTATGAAACCTACTTTCCCTTTAGCACACTTATATCTTTCTGCCGCCAACTTGCTAAATTTATTTTCTAGCATACTTCCAAATAACTTTTTAAACAAATGGTTTATCATTATGGTCCTATAATTGGATGGATTATTGACATCACCACTCTTGAAAAGAGGTATTGCTAGACTATTGGTCCAATATGTGGGGAACCCTTGCTGCATGATGTTGTTGAAAATTTTCATAATGTGAGGTGCAAAAAATTTAAAACCTCACTTTAGATACTCTACTTGCAGTTCAACTAAGTGTTTTGTTTTTCCAACCCCCAAATTCTTAACACCCATCTCGACCTCTTGCACGATGAAAAGCTTAGTAGTAGTGTTGACCAAGGGAGGAGGGTCAACCTTTAGATCTTGCTCATAAAGTTTTTTTGCATAATCAAACCATTCAAAAGTTGTAATATTATTTTTAGTTTACTTATTTCTCAGTTAGAGCTCATTCCAAAATAACTTGGGGTTATTTTCCAAAGGAAGATTAGTTCTTCCCTTCTTGAGACGATGAAATCAATTTTTTTCTTTCTTAAAATTTGCTTGTAAACTTTGAGGTTTATGTTACTCTTGTCAAAATCTTTCAAAGTTCTCCTTGCCTTTTTGCATTCCTCATCAAACCAAGCGTTCCTCATAAAGAAATTTGTTTTAGACTTCCTATTTTTTGCTCTTTTTCACTTGCAAGTGCACTTTGCATTAAATGTGTTAGCTTGTGACTATGAAGGTTGTGGAACACAATTTTCTCCTTCTCAAAAATCCTTTCTAGCTTATTTTGAAGGTATTATAGTTTTTTGGAGTCAAAATAATTCTACCATTTGATAGATTTTTTTGAATTCCCTGTTTTCATCCCAAGCTACTTATTTATAGTCTAAGAGAAACTTTAGTAAATTGGTTTGTGATCATATTTTAAATCTTGTAGTTGCTTTTCAATCAAAACTTCCTCCATATTCTCACACAAATCATGCAAGAAAATTACATAATCTACTACAATTGCATCGTTGTATGTAGTACAGGTGAAACTACTAGACTTTTCCCATCTAGCCAAACCATTGCAAATGACTAAATCAAATGGCCAACAAAGTAACCATAGATAGTTAAAAACATGTATTTAATGGTTAATAACATATCTTTCCTAATAAGAGGGTCACAAGTTTAAATCTTGAAGGGGTAGAGTATATATTCGTAGCATTCAAATCCTTTTACAGAGGTGGGTCTCTTTTCCCACAAACAAGTACATCTCATACACCAATTTGGTGTTTTCATCTTAGATATGGATCTACCAAGCATTGAAAGGAATCATGCAAATTTTGCATCTTGAGAGATTTGATTCCTCTCGATGCTTAATAGATTTATATTTATTTCCATCTTAACCATGGATCTACCAAACACCAAGAGGAATCATAAAAGGATTACATCTTGAGAGATTTGATTCCTCTATACACTTAATAGGTTCAGAGTTAAGACAAAATATATGTTGATTCTTCGTAATATTATTTGTGCTTATATAAATTTCACATCTCTCTATATATAAATAGTATTACTTTTAATTTTATTAAAACTCTAATAGTACATATAGTTACACAAACACACACCCACACACACATATATAATGAATCTTTAATGTGACATGTATGTTATGATTTTCTTTTAAATAATTTGTAATTTTATTAATAAAACAAAATTGTAATATGACAAATTAAATTGGATTGATTTATTAATATTAATATATTATTATTTGTTAGGTAATCCGAGTTTTGAGATGACTAGCATCTTTAACGTGTGGCTTGAGTAGCTGCAACCTAGGGGCATCTAAGCCGTCAAAATCACCTAGGGATCACACCTTGCCTTGGCCACAACAACCCTTAACATGACTGGATTTTTGCCCATGGAGTTTCAAACCAATGACCTTTTCATCACGAAGTGTCTAAATAAAGCACCTTACACCATCTACTCTATGCCCTGTGGGAATTTGATTTATTATTATATTACTTTTAACTTTTCATTATTTTTTTAATTGATCCAAAATTATGATTTTTTATTATTACTTTTTTATTTAATGCTTCATTTAATGCACCACTATAACATATTCCCATACTGGACTCTAGTTATTAGTTTAGTCTATATTGATACAATCTCAAGATTTCTAGGTGTAAAAATATCATTATATGTAAATAAAATTTGGTCATTTACAATCATTTTCTAATGATCTGTACAGAGATAGACTTCTGCTCTTATCAAATATCTCTAAACATTTCTTTGTATTTGAAAAAAAATATACTATCAGTGTATTAAAAAAAATTAAATCAGATTATACTTTATAATTCCCTAGATGGGTTGTCTGAAGCGAGACAAATAGGGGTCATGTTTCCATTATCCCACCATATATTAAGGAGGTGGATATGGCAACATATCCGCCCATGACAATTATGAGTCCCATCACATCAGGCTCAGTATTACATGGTCCTTAACTACTCCTTGATAGGGGATGTCCTTTCCCCCAATCTAGGTTTAATATTTGATTTCAATCACTAATTTTAGAGATCTTGTTGGGTAATGTTTCCTCATCCTCAACCATTGGACACCTCAGTCTGGGTAGGATTTCCCATGTGCATTGCTCATTTCTAGATGTGGGAAGCTCTCATTTCGCATAGTTCTAGCAAAATGCATGAGTATAATTGATTAACACTTGAAAAGTGGTGTCACACTCAATTTTATTATCACTCATCAAAGGGATTTTATTCACCCTATTTATTAGGTTTCAGGCAATAACATGGATTTCCTATACTCTTCTTGATGGTTCATGTTTTATATTCTAAAACTCCTCAAGCTATTTAATGTGGTCGTCGAATCCTTTGGTTATTTCTTTATCTACTCACAAGTCTCACTAATGGCGTTGGATTTCCCTTTCACTCCCCCCCCCCCCCCCCCCCCCCCCCTCTCTCTTCATGGCTACAACTATGATATGCATATTTCCTTGAGCTTCCCATGTGGCCTGGAATCCTTCGACACTTATTTGATTCACTCCCCCATTTGATTTGTCTCACTCAATTCATCCCTTTTGTGAATCACTTCCACATATCCCTTCCCTAACTATTTCTATCTTAGTGTTCCTCTTTCTCTCAAACTAGGAATGTTTTTCTATGTTGTGGTCACTCTACCCAGTCATCGTGCCCAACTTTGATGTGGAGCAGGTTATTACAGAGAGCGTGGGAAATCTCAAGCCTAGTAACGAGCAAAGAGCTCTACTGCAAGATATAGAGAATACATTATGCAATAGGTTTAGGAGGAGATTACTTAGATGGAGAGAGAATTGCTTATGAACATTTATGTTTGATTGATTTATAGGTGTTGGCGAAGGTTGCAGACTAGGTTCTAGACATAGGTCATGCCATGGGTCACTATAATTGACCTATATTGGAATCTAAAGCTATTGTTAGTATGTGTGATGGTTGACAGAAATGAAGATAAATAACATATTCACTTAATGTTGGATGAATTGCAACTAAACATGAACTTAATGTATCACAGGCTCGGGTGAATAGACACTCACTTGGGAATCCCCCTTGACCCATGTTTCTATCTAGGATGTAACAAAGAGCCCATTCTTGTGGAGGCTTATGAATATGATAAATCCTAGACGTTTTCCATGCTATTTTCTTTTCAAATTTTAGTTCTATGTTTTTTTTCTTCTTTAGTATAACAATGGTCCTAGAGAACTAGCATATCAATCCAATTTTTATGTTTTTTTTGTTAAACATTAGTAAACATTTTACTTGTCTATTGTTAAAATTGAATTTTTGTCTTTGATTTTGTTTCTCTAATAACATAAGAAGAAAAAATTCATTCTATTTAGATTTATACTCTTGAACACCAATTTTTTTTTCTTACCAAAAAAAGAATTACACTTTATAATTAAAGGTAATTTCCCTTAGATGTACAACCTAGTATTGAGGCCATGTTATAGTGGTGTAAATGTTTGTAAACATTTAACATTTAACTTTAGATGTTGACTCAATTAAAATAATAGTAATAAAAGGTTAAAAGTAATTGTGTCGCTCTACAACCCAGTGTGGGACTGATGTTGTAGTGGTGTAAATGTTTGTAAGCATTTAACATTTATATGTTAGTTCAATTGAAAAATAATAATAAAAGGTTAAAATTAATATAGAGACCAGTATGGGGGAGATGTTGTAGTGTGTATAAATGAGCGTAGATATTTAAATGTTGACTCAATTAATAATAAAAAATTAAAAGTAATAAAAATAATAAAAGTCAATTTGCTATATTGTAATTTTGTTTTGCAAGGCAACTTAGTCCCTCCAACTGAAGTTAGGAAATTATGTTATGGGAACAATTGATTATATATTATATATATATATATATATATATTATATATATAATTTATTATTATTTGAAGCTGGTAGATTATTCTTTTTTCATTAATTAAAGAGAAAATTTACACCACATAGATTCGCTAGGTGGGCTCAACTTGCCCGGTGGGAAACCAAGTCTGTTGACCACCTATCCACATTGTATGCCATCCAGAAACAAAAAAAATTAAGTCTTTCTATCCAAGCTATATAAGTCTTAGATTCTTGTCCATTCTCTAGAGATCTACATACATATATATTTTCATAAGGAAATGTAAAAGCTATTCGCATATATAAACAAAACCATAAAAGTAGACTATCTATTCATGCTCCTCAGCAGAAGTGAATTCCACAACCTTGGATCTTTGACATTCGTCCCTGACATCTCAGTCTGGACCAGGATACAAGGCATGTGCCTCTCAATTCGTCCAAGTCTAACATTCTGTTTGTGCAGTTGGAATTGCACCTTCTGGAATTCATGTTTGTAATTCAGCATGCCTTGAACAATGACAACCATGCCCACCGAAATTTGTTCCATAGCTTTACCCAATAGGATATTCATCAGCCAATACAGGTAGAGGGTTTTCTTGAATTGTGTGATTCTACCCCTCATGTTTCCAGGGTCTGGGATAAGGGTTCTCCAATCGTCCATATCTATGTCGTCTCACTCTCCTATTTTATTCCTCTAATAGTTTACAAAATTCCTCATTGGTGCCTTCACAGTAGGCAACTATCACTTCACTTATAAGACTTTCAACATATTTTCTGTAGGAATTTACAGGGTAAGTTCCTTACGTAGAACACCAAAGAACACTGCTCACAAACAGATCACAGATCAATACACCATTATTCTTGACGTGGTTAAAACCCTCAAAGAGGGAAACAATCCACAGCCTGAGCCAATGAAGCCACTTTAGGCAATTTATTAATAAAAGAATGAAAATTTACATAATATTCTCTCATGGACAGTTCCTCTATAAATTACCCTCCATGCTCTTTAAATAGAGATCATGGACCAATCGGGTGTTAAGCCATGGATCAAGTGTCGCTAATACTGAGGAGAGAATGAACCGTCAGATCACTTCATGTCTAGAACATATCGTGACCGTGGGATTGTAAGTTACAAAAGTACATAGTAAAGAAACACACCTTACCTAACTCTACACTAGACCAAGTTATACTTAACTATTTCCTATGTGTCGGAAAATCCTAACATCCCCCCTTAAGAAAAACTTGGGATAGGATTGAAGGATGTACAAATATGACACAATAGGAGAAGGAAGGCAGCATTAGAGCCTATCCCCCTTTAGTGACAACTTCTTGAACTCCAACCATAAATCGAAGTTTAGTAAACTTTGCCTCTATGAGAGCTTTTGTAAAGATGTCTGCAACTTGATCATCTGTTGAACAATATTACACTTCAAGAACATGGTCATGAATGAGCTTTCTGATGAAGTGCACATGTAGTTCAATGTGTTTGTTGTGCTGATGTTGGACTGGATCTTTGCATAGTTGAATGGCACTTTGATTATCGCACTGCAGTTGGATGCTGCTGCTGAAAGCCAAACTCTGACAGGATCTAACGAAGCCACAGGGCTTCCTTACTAGCTTCTACAACACCACGATACCCTACTTCTGCTGAAGAAAGAGAAATGGAACTTTTTTTCTTGCAAGCCCATGTAATAGGTCCTGAACCAAGAGTGAACACATAACTTGCAGTAGACTTCTGATCATCAGGGTCACTAACCCAATCGGAATCAGTGAAACCAACCAACAGAGGAGATGCTTCTGCACTATAATGAATCCCAAATTAAATTGTACCTTGAACATAATGAAGTATTATTTTAGTTAATTTCCAATGAGTTTCATGTGGGTTTTGCATAAATCGAGCAATAAGGCCAACAACAAAGGAAAGGTCAGGACAAGTATGGGTCCGATACAAAATTTTTCCTACAAGTTGATGGTATAAAGTAGCATCAACTTCAGGGGAAGTACAAGTGTCTGAAAGGGAGAAGGGGTTGGATTACAGTCTTCCATGTGAAAATGGCGTAGAAGATCACATACATACTTGGACTGGGAAAGGGAAATACCTTCCTTGGATTTTAAGACTTAAAGACCAAGAAAATAATGCAAGTGTCCTAAGTCTGTCATTTCAGACTTCTTTTTAAGGTTGGAATTCACATGGTTAATAAGGTTGGGATCAATTCCAATAAGGACAAGATCATCAAAATATAGAACAAGAATGATAAGATACTTTCCCACTTTCTTGGTGTAGACAGTATTGTCAGAATGACACCTAGAAAAGCCAGTTTCTAAAAGAAAGCTATCCATTTTGGCACACCAAGCCTAAGGGACTTTCTTGAGACCACAAAGGGATTTCTTAAGCTGACATACAAGGCTGGAGTCTGTTTGTATGAAGCCAGTAGGTTGTTCCATATAGATTTATTCATGCAAATCCCCATGCAAGAAGGTAGATTTAACATCCATCTGATGGACTTCCCATTTGAAAGATGCAGCAAGGGAAAGAACAAGGCGGATAGAGTTCATTTTGGAAACAGGGGAGAAGGCTTCAGTATAGTCAATGCCTTCAACTTGTGAAAAACCCTTAGCAATAAGATGAGCTTTATGTTTATCAACTTTTCCATCTGGTCCATACTTGGTTCTATAAATCCATTTGCATCTAACAAGTTTTCATCCCTTTGGAAGAGGAACACGATCCCATGTATCATTTTCTAATAATGAATGATATTATTCATTCATAGATGTGTCCCAATCTGGATGGCCTGAAGCTTCTACAAAGGTGTCAGGATCATAATTCGCTGAATCTTGAGCCAGTAAAGAAGAGGCTCTATCAAATTGAGAATGTGTACGTCGCTGATCTATAGGATCACCAGCAAGAGCACCTGCTACATCCTGAGTAGCACGAACCCATTTTGGAAGCTGAGGAACTGAAGGAGGATCCTGAGAAGGTAGGGGAGGATCGTCATCCTCGTTGTCATCATTTGAAGAAGAAATATTTTCAGAAGTAGAAGGGATAGAGAGAGGTAGTGCATTCACCGAACTAGGCTCGTAGGCTGATATATTTTCTGCAAACTTTACATCTCTTCTAATGATAACATTTTTGGACTTAAGTGGAATAAGTCTATATCCTTTGACATCTTCAGAATATACAACAAAAACACATTTTTCACTCTTAGGTTCTAAAGATTTATGTTTCTCATCTAGAATATGGGCCCATGCTTCACTTCCAAAAACAAGAAAGTGACTTACATCTGGTTTAATTGAGCTTCATGCTTCTTTTGGAGTGATATTATTTAAAACCTTAGTAGGAGTGTGATTTACTACGTAATTTGCACAGTTAATTTATTCTGCCCAAAAATTAAGACAAAGTCCTTTACATTGAAGCATACAATTAGCCATTTCCTTTGAGATGTGATTCTTCCTTTCAGCTACACCATTTTGTTGTGGAGTATATGGAGCAGTATGTTGCATTTGAATTCCAATCTCAGTGAAACAGTTGATGAATTTGTTGTTAACATATGCTCCGCCATTATTAGATCTTAGCTTAAGAATTTGATGTCCAGATTGTTTTTCAAAAAAGGCCTTAAAGGCCAAGAACATGTTAAATAATTCACTCTTGAGTTTTAAGAAGTATACCCAAGTGCGCCTGGAGAAATAATCAATGAAAGTTAAGAAATACGTGTAGCCAGAGAATGAAACAACTGGAAGTGGACCACATAAATCACTATGCACAAGCTTTAAAGGGGTTGAGGCGTGCCAAGAGGCACATTTTTCAAAATTATCCTGATGATGTTTTCTGAGTACACATCCGGAACAAACACCATCTCTGCAAGATACTATTGGAAGACCTGTCACCATATTTTCTTTACATAGATTCTGAAGGGAGTGATAGTTTAAGTGACCAAATTTCTCATGCCAAAGTTTTCTCACTTCATCATTATGAGCAACAAACATCGAGGGAAGATTTGATGACCCAAAGTTTTTAAACTTATACAACCTTGTAGAATCATCAACAATGCCAGTAGCTAAAAGCTATCTAGGATCTCTTAGGTCCTTAACTATAACATTGTGAGGTGAAAATTCAATTATTTTACCTCCACCTGAATGAGTTATCTGATATATAAATAGAAGGTTGCAGGATAAGGTTGGAACACATAATACATTATTAAGTTTACCATTGCCTAGATCAACAGTTCCAGTCCCTACAACACTAAGAGATCTATCCTCACCAACATATATATTTTTGGTGTTAGAATCATTTATAGAAGAAAACATGACTTTGTTTTTGGCCATGTGATAAGAAGCTCCAGAATCAATGAGCCACTTATGAGAATGAGAAGAAGAAGATACATTTAGTGGATAACCAGACTGAGATGCTTGACAACCACATGTAGAAAGTGTTATTCCTGAAGATGAAGTTGAAGTTGAAGAGTGCACCAAATGGATGTTATGCTTCTTCATTGCTGCTTCCAAGGCTTCCATCTTCTTAAAGAATTTGGATTCTAAGTGGCCATCCTGATTACAAAAGTGGCAATTTCTATCAATGTTCTTCCCTTTGTTTTTATTTTCCTTATCATTTTGTTGAAATGATTTTTCATTTTGAGATTTAAATTACTTAGGACCCTTGTTTGGTTTTGGAACATTCTTTTTAGGATATTGATTCTTAGGATTCTTTGAATTTGGTTGTTGATGGGTGGCTAAGACTTTCTTAGAAGAGTTTCCAAGATTAAGAAGACTGAGATATAAGAGCTTTTCTTGTTCTCTTATTAAAGAATCACAAAAGGCATTAAAAGAGGGGGACTTGTAGTCTTGTCCTCGAGAAACAAAGGCTTCTCTAGTAGAATGGAAGGTGGAAACAAACACAGAGTAGGCTGGTCCCAACTTAGTAAGAATGGAATAGATAAGCCTACCATATTCTTTCTTAACCTTAACACCTTCCAAGAGAAGTCTAAGGGTCTTGAACTTGGAAAAAAATCTTCAATGTAAAAAAATTATTGGGGTCCAATGTAAGCAACTCATTTTTGAGCTGATGGGCTCTAATTTCATTTTTAATTCGAAAAAATTTAGTGAGTTGTTTCATTGCTTCATTAGGAGTATCAAGTTCTGCGATATGGAATCTAAGGTCTAGAGAAATAGACATCCCTATCAATCCACGTGCTTGATCTTGCCTATTTTCCCATTTGGCTACCTTATTTTCATCTTGAGGTTTGTTTTCTTGGCTTGAGGCTATTCTGTAAAGACCTTTACTTCTAATTAAATCTACAATGTAGGACCACCATTGGAAGTAGTTGGTGTTGTCAAGAATAACTTGGAATGGAATTTCCATTTTAACAGAAACTTAAGTTGTAGATGCTGAAACTAAGTGTTCCAATGGAAAGATCTCGAAAAATTAGCCCTATTAAAAAAAACGGATTTGGAAAAGGCTTTTTGATGAAGAAGTTTGGGATTTTTGAAGAAAAGTTGTTGAAGATGCCGATGAAGTGCGTGAATGTATGGAAATGAATGATAATGTTATATTTAAAAAACTGTTCATGAGAGAAGGGTTTTTTTTTTGAGTCACTGAAGCTTTGGGGTGCGTGCTTACTTGAAAAAGCTATTTTTTTTCCTACAAAACAAAAACCACAAAACCCAACATGGACATACAAAAAAAAAAAACAAACCTTACGACTTGAAGTTAGCTTTAGCTGAAAACTAAATATTTTCCTCAATGTTTCTGATTTTCCGAGATCATACTAAGGTGCGGCAGAAAAGGGCATACACATGAGAAAAATCCTTCCTTTCTGTTTCTGATTTGCCCAGATTGCATAGAGTTGTGGGGCAAAGAGCATATGCAGAAATGAAAGGTATAGATCTGGTAATAAAAAACAGATAGCTAAATAAACCAAAATAAAAAGAGAGATGAATAACTAGAACTACAAATAAAGATTGTATAACTCCAGATCTTAAAAATGACGTAGATAGGGCTACCAGAAACCTTCTTGCATGAAACGAAATGGGTTCTTCACTGGAACAGATGCTCCTAACACAATAAAGTAGTCATCTAAGCCTGAAAGCAGTTAGAAACAGTAAATCTAGGAAACCATAGTCGGATGCAGTTGTACCAGCTTCAGATTTCGATTACCAATGGATGCGGCCCTCAAATAGATTTGATACCATGTAGGAATTTATAGGGTAAGTTCCTAAGATAGAACACCAAAGGACACTGCTCACAAACAGATCACAAATCAATACACCAGTATTCTTGACGTGGTTAAAACCCTCAAAGAGGGAAATAATCCACGGCCTGAGCTAACGTGGCCACTTCAGGTAATTTATTAATAAAAGAATGAAAATTCGCATAAGCTTCTCTCATGAACAATTACTCTAAAAATGACCCTCCATGTTCTTTAAATAGAGATCAGGGACCAATCAGGTGTTAAGCTACGGATCAAGTGTCAGTAATACCAAGGAGAGAATGATCTATCGGATCACTTCATGTCTAGAACATATAGTGACCGTCAGATTGTAAGTTACAAAAGTACATAGTAAAGAAACACACTTTACCTAACTCTACATTAGACCAATTTATACTTAACTATTTCCTATGTGTTGGAATATCCTAACATTTTTTGCCTCTGTGTCCCTTGAACGTGGCCGGTTCCGTGTTCTTCCTGGTCGCTTGGGCTCTCCTTCCACGACCATGATTTTTTGCAAGATGAGCCATGGTTTTTCTGACCCTACCTTGTTCATTGCAACAAACCATAAGCCAATTATTATTCAACCAAATACGACAGGGAGCTTTCACACATGTGGTAGGATTACTGCACACCAAACCACCTTTCTCAGACCCACCCTTGCCAGTTTTAATACTCGGCCTTTCGGGGTTGTAGGTTAGCTCCCCAGAGGGGGCCAACCCACAACCATCACCAGCAGATACACTTCACCTAAGACACCTCTTCTCAACCTCAATTTGGTATGTTTCTTCCCTTCGGTTCTAGGTTGCTAAACATCACTGCTTACTAGCTCTCCACCAACCTTGACTAGCACACCCTTTACCCTCAACCCAGGATGCGAGAGGAGGAACCAACCCAATATTCCACCCTTCCCTGAGCCCCATGACGCCGTTATCACCAATCTACCTTCCATAGCCAATCTTTGTTCTACCTGGTAGAAATATGATGGCCTATCTTTGTATATTCTCACTATCCATTGAGATGTTCTAAAGGCTTCATCCAAGTACTCAAGTTTCACATTTGTGATTTGATAGTCCCACCATGACATTACATTGGCATTCAGAGGGGTCTTTTTTCATAGCCATAAGTATACTTCAATATAGTCAGCAAAGATATCCCAATCACCATATGCACCCCTAGTTGTTAAATGCATGGATAGAAGGGAAAAATATAGAACTTCTACATGCCTTTTCTGGCTTGCAAACATGTAATGTATCAAGAAGCATGATGTCTGAAGAATCATCACTAGATTTCCCATAAAGAACAATGTCACAAAATCTTCAAACCATAAAAGGACCAAAGCAAACATAGTCTCAAAAGGAATTTCACAAGATAATTTCTCACCCCATATCAACACATTGAAAATTAAAAAAATGCAAAAATCAATGCCTGGAAATAAGAATGATGTCTTCATATATAGACGTGACAATGCATACCCAACAGATAAACCCATAAACACCCATAGAAACATATCTGTCATTAAACCTCCATGGTTTGAAGGGGAAAGGAAACCAAGGACCAAAAATATCATTGTAACTAGTGGCATGACAAAAAAATAGAACTCTAGTTCACACATAGCTCTTGACCACAATAGTAATCTAAGCCACATAACGATTCTAACAAAGTTACTGATCAAATGAGAACTATTACATCAAAGTGACAACTCTAGCAAAAAAAACCTTAAAATGGAAAGTGTTTATGGTGGAGTAACATTTAATTTTTATTTCTTCTTTTCCCCAAGTAAATTTTCAACATTTTTTAAAAATGGCAATAAAAGCAAAAAAAATTGTGCAAAAAACATCCTGAAAACATAAAGTGTTGATGATGGAATAATGTCTTTTTTTGGGGTGTAAAATTTCAACATTTTTTTGATAATGATGTTAAAGATAAAATATCATGAATTCGAAAACCTTAAAATTCCAATTGTTTTCAAGCATGACATTAGATAAATTTTATTTATTTTTATTTATTTTTTTTAATTTATTTATTTATTATTTTAATTTTAATTTTATTTTTATTTTTATTTTTATTTATTTATTTATATTTATTTATTTTTTTTTCTGTAGTAAGTCTATTCTATTGATTATTAAAAAACAAAAAATATTTTACAAGAGGATTTAACCTCTGAGGAAGCATAATACATAATGCCCATTTATTATGTCTGAAATTATATATATATATTATATTATATATATTATATATATATTTATATATATATATAATATATATATATATATATTTATATTATATTATATATAATATATTATATAATAATATATATGTATATAATATTATATATCATGTTTTCATGTTATTGAGTTTGATGTAAACTATCTAAGAACGATTTGTAGAAATACTCTCGTGTTTCATCTCTTAGTTGTTTGAAGTTTTTCCAAATTCCTAAATCATGTGTCGCATCAATTTTAGATAGAGAATTTGTTGTACTGATGTGTTCCTAATAAATGTGACAACAATTAACCTGATCAAAGACATGTTTTATACAAAGAGTTTCTTCAAGAATGGGTAATGGTGTGTTTGTGGCATCTCTGAGTTTCATTGAACCAGTTAATGTCAATCATGAAGTTTCCAAAAGTTTGTAATGTATGACAATCGATTTCAATAGCAAACAATAAGAGTAATTGTAGGGCTAACAACTCCGCATAATTATTTGAGACCCTACACAAACCAATCTAGAGTTTGAGTAGGTGATGTTCTTGTAAGAAAACAACTACCTGCCACCCCACCCCCCCACATTCATCATTTACTAAATATTCCCAATAAAAGTAGGCCCAAGGAGAGTAAGTATTGATTATTTAAAATGATATGATATGAGGAGCATGTGTGGATTTCGTAGAAGGAAGTAGAGAGAAAGTTGCACTAACATGAGCAGACACCCTATCAAGGCATGAAGGCTTATCCTTAAAGATACACTTGTTCCTGGTGATCCAAACACCTTAACAAATGATCAAGGGTATATTCCTGAATTGTTCTGTATTTATCTTCTCCCACTACAGTTTCCATGCGTCAGGGAAAGACTTTCCTTGCCAAACATTTCCAAAGCCAATCCTATATCTATAAGTAGCCCACATCCATAGAGTGAAAGGACGAGACAAAAAAGTGAGCCAATGATTCTTCAACATTTTTACAAAGAGCACACCAATTGGGCCTTTCCTTCCTCCTCTTTTGCAAATTATCCCAAGTGGGAATTTTATTTTCGAGAAGACACCACATAAAAACCCAGGCCTTCGTCAAGCAACTTAGTTTCCAAATTTTCTTCCACCACCATGCCAAGGCCTCATGTCTACTTGCATTGATTAAGTATAGATGGCCAGTTTTGGGTGTGCATTCCCTGAATGGAGAATGAACCCAACATAATGAATCCTCCCTATCTTTGAGCCACTCATGTGATAAATTCAGGGCAGCTATATATATTTTTCAACATTTCCACAAAATATTTCAGAAGATTGAGTTGGAAAGCATCAGCCTATCCTTAAGCACAAATCAATGTATGTATGTTATTTGCCACCTAACTAAGAGTTATCCCTCCAGGTGAGGAGAATAATCTTGGAGGGAGTACGAGATCACATTGTATTGAATCTCCACGGAAAAGAAACTGTGTTCGCAATGTGGAAAGCAATAACATAATTGTTCGAAAATAATAGTGACCACAGGAAGCTGGCACTCAAGGATAAACTTCGAAGTATCAAGATGTAGAAGAATGGCACTATTCCACAATATCTTAGCAAGTTCACACAATGTCATGATGAACTTGGCAGGGTCATTGTTAATATCCTTGAAGAAGACTTGGTAAGCCTAACCCTTCTTGGCCTTCCCAAGAGTTGGCATAGCTATCAAGATTCAATGAACGAGAGGGAGAAACTACTGAATTGGGAGCGCTTATGGTATGATTTGGTATAGGAGGAAATAAGGTGAAATACCAAAGATGGGACTTCATCCAAGGGCGAGGATGAAGAAAAATTTACATTGGTTGGAAAGGAAAAGAAGGGAAAATGGAAGAAATCTCAATCCAAACCAGAATCTAGTTAAGGGGGAAAGAAAGAAGGATTTGTCCAAAATTAAATGCTTCCATTGCCATGAATTTGGGCACTATGCCACGAAGTGTCCACACAAAAAGGCAAATAAGAAGACCTCAGGGGAAGCAACAGGTGAAGCCTTGGCTTCATAGTTCGAGCTTGACTTTTCCCTTATTGCATGCATGGCAAACATAGTGATGGGGAGCGTGTGGTACTTGGACTCAGGTGCATCATCCACATGACAAGGTGTAGAGACCTTTTTAGTGACCTAGAAGAAAAATATTTACAGATGCACATTGAGATGGGGGATGATGGAAGGTATAGCACGATCAGGATTGGTACAGTCACCTTTCAGAGGGAGTCGAGCTCCCCCCTTAGGCTCAAGGATGTCATGTTCATTCTATGCCTAAAGAAAAATGTCTTCTTTGCTGCAGTTTTGGAAGATTGTGGTTATGATGTGATCTTAAACAAAGGAAATGAATTCCTGAGACACACAGCCATGGGAAAGGTGAAGTAGATCGGGGTTCTTGTGAGGAACCTATATAAGCTAGATGTGGAAGATTGTGTTGCATTAAGCACTAAGGCAGAGAAAGTGCAAAGCCGCGATGTCAGTGAATTTTGGCACAAAATTGGCCATTTGCATCATGGTTCCTTGAAGATTATGCAACAAATAACCACAGGCATCCCCAAAGGAGCACTTGAGCAGCAAGATGCAAAGGATGTCCTTTAGGGAAGTACACAAAATCCACGTTCCATGATTGGGAAAGCAAAGCACATTCAGCGTTGGAAAGGATCCATTCTGATGTTTGTGGACCTTTCTTGACAGCCTCCACTACTAGACACAAATATTTTTTCATTTTTGGATTTTCTTCATGTGGAAGAAATATGAGACATTCTCCAAGTTCATAGAATTCAAGGCACTAGTTGAGAAATAAACCGACAAGAAGGTGAAGGCTCTCAAGAGTGATAATGGAGGTGAGTACGTGTCAAATTAGTTTAAGAATTTTTATGCAAAAGAATTCATTAAACGAGAGTCGACAACA
>APFE030129548.1:60948-82197 GCA_000404065.3 Pinus taeda
GGTTTTAAAATTATTATTTTTTAGTGATAATTATTTTATGTGTATTGAAGTATTAATTAGTGATATATAAATATATAAAAAAATCCTAACATCAAAATATTAATGTTATTTTTTTTTAAACTTTAAAGAAAATTGAAAATTTAATTATAAAAAAAAACATTGCAAAGAAAAAAAAACACATGTTTGGAAAACCATTAAAAACAAACATCTTGGGACGAAAGATAATAAAAGAAATAAAACAATTTGAAAAATGGTTAAATAATCAATATTTTTAAAAAATGTGCATACTCAGGGTATAAGAAAATTTAATTGTCAAAAATATGCCTATCGAAGATAATAAAAGAAATAAAACAACTTGAAAAATGGTTAAATAATCAACATTCTAAAAAAATGTGCATACTCAGGATATAAGAAAATTTAATTGTCAAAAATATGCCTTAAAAAAAAGTTAATGTTGTTCAAAATTTGCATGAAAATAACCAACATTTTAAAATAATTTTCCACTTAATACATTAAAAAAATTGAAGTGTTAAAAAGAAACCCTCTAAAAAAAGGGGTTGATGTTTCATCAGGGCTTTTCAAAATCAATATGAAAATTACTAACATTTAAAAAAATGTTCATACTTGATACATAAGAAAATTTAAAGTGTAAAAAATAAGTGCTCTAGAAAAAGGGGTTGATGTTGCATTAGCACTTTTCAAAATCAATATGAAATTCACTAACATTTTAGAGTGTCAAAAATATGCTCCAAAAAAATGTGTACTCTGAGTCAACACGTTTCAAAATTGGTTGATCTTTTTGCTACCTCAAAAAAACAAGTAATCAGCGAAATTCTTATTTAATGAGTAACTATATTTTCTGTAAAAACGTGAGATTTTTGACAAAAATAAAATAAAAATATGAACATGTTGAATGGTTATGAAACTTTTAACCAAATACATGTACATTAAATAAATTATCTCAAAATACAGACCATTCATATTGCAGTCCACCTACACATGCTCCACTCGAAGCTTTCCCTCGTGTTAACCTGGTTTTTATGCTAGCTTCTTCTCTTTTGCTCCCCCTTCAAACGAAGGGGTCAATAAGTAAAGGGTCCTTTCTCCATTTTGGAACGACTAGCAATCACCGGTTGTGGAAAGAGTGAAAATATCAATGGCAACAAGATGAAGGCCATGGCATGCACGGATCCATCCTTTTCATTTCATATATAGGCATTCAAGTAACATATCACAACTATGAAAGAAGCCCGATCAAAACAAATTTCTAAATCTGGAAAAAAAGTTGGCAGACCTCGTTAAAATAAAACTAAAAAACTCAGCAGGGCAACAACGTCGGCTCTAAAACCACTAATCTAGATTTTGGAGGCTAGATCCAGAACCAATAATTTCAGGAGTGAAGGAGAGTACCCAACACCAGAACATTGATGAAAAAATAAATGCTTGAACTGAATAAAAAAAAATCAGATATATCATAAAACCTAATTATTTATTAAATGAGAGGGAAAACATGGTTACATTTACATTGTGTGAATGAATACTTCTTTTTCAGATATATCATAAAACCTAATTATTTATTAAATGAGAGGGAAAACATTGTTACATTTACATTGTGTGAATGAATACTTCTTTTAACACAATGAGGTTTATTATTTATAGCTTTTGTGAATTACAATGTTAGGGATAAATATCATAGCTAAATATCACGAATAAATATTATAGCTAAATATCACGAATAAATATTATAAATTGATGTCATTTTCCATTCGGATCAAATTCACCAATGTTAAAATATATTACTTTTATGAATTACAAAATTATGGATAAATATCATAGCTGAAATATATTACCTTTATAAATTACAATACTATGGATAAATATCATAACTGAAATATATTACCTTTATAAATTACAATACTATGGATAAATATCATAGCTAAATACCGCAAATAAATATCATAAACTGATATCATAGCTAAATACCACAAATAAATATCATAAACCGATGTTATTTTCCATTCGGATCAAATTCACCAATGTTCAAATATATTAAAGCGATCAAGTGGTCATGGTTAATCATTGGATTTGGTCGACTTAATGATTAATTTGGCCAAATAATTATGCATGGATCTGGTCATGGTGGTTGGGTCGATTTGGCCCAAAATATTCATGAGTGGATACATCGGTTGATTTCGTTTGTGTGCTTCATCTGGTCATACCTCCAACAAATTTATGTGGTCTTAATGTGAAGTGGATCATGGTTAATGAATGCAACGTGGATGTGGCCCAAATTAGTGAGTTGGGAAATTAGTTGAGTGTGTTAGGTGATGGATTGTGATCAATGCAAATGATCATGCTTGATATCGAGGTAATGATTGATTTGGTCTTCCACATAGTGGTTGATTTGGTTTTCAAGAGGTTATGGATGGTATTGATCACATGGGTATGGTTTGATTTGGGTAGTGGAAAATGGTTTCTAAAAAGTGTTGGTTATGGATTATTTGGGTAGTGGAAAATGGTTTCTAAAAAGTGTTGGTTATGGATTAAATAAGTTTATATGCATGATGTTTTAGAGATAAAGGGTATAATGTTTGAGTGCATTGTATGGGAAAAGATAGGTTGTGTGCACTTGTAGCAAATAGGGTTTGAGTTATTTATTGAGTGTAGATATTGAATGCATCACCTGTGGTATTTGGAATAGTTTGAATGCCAATGTGATTGATGTCAAATTAATGTGTTGCTATGTAGGAGTGTGTACATGGATCCAAGGTATGATTGGCCAGAGATTAGAATTGTTTCACTTGAAGAGAAAATTGCGAACGATATGATTTTTCTTGCTATGCATTCAATTGATAGAACATGGATCAATTTGGTTGTTGTCTTATGGTGGTGCAAGAATTCCATTATGTGTGGTTTTGGTTGTTTGTATTATTGCTAAATAATAGAGTGTTTTTATGATTGATAGTGTTCATGTAGGGAGCATATTACTAATGGTATTATCCTAGTTCTTGTGTTTTCTACAACTGGTGTTAGTGGAGAATTATGTGTGGTTGAGCCTTTATGTTGCATAGATCCATTGATGCCATGTGTATGTATGGCTTTGTATGATGCTCTTATATATGGGTATATGTGTCTTAATGTGTATGGCTGAGTGAGAGGGTATGGTCTTGTTGTCTTGTCTAGTGTATGATGAGATAATTTTTTTGTTGAGTTGATGAGTTAGGAGATTGATTGATATGTTGATGTATGGGTAAGGATAAATTGATTTGATGAGTTAGAATTTTGTCAGAGTATTCTACTAGGGTCTATCATTGTTGATATATTGGGTAGATATATTTATGTTGCAGAGGTTTATATGTATTGTTGATGAGCATCGAAGATTACGTGTGTCCAGTATGAAAATATATGAAACAAGTTCCATAGATGTTTGAGCGATGAATAGTGGGCCTGGTCTAAAAATGTATGAAAGTTGGTCCTTGAGGTTTTGAAGGTTGGGGCCTTCAGTGGAAAGTAATGGCTTGTTTAAGGAGTGGTAGCTTCCTTCAAGTGGTGGCTTGAGAAACTATTGGAGGTTGGGGCTTGCAAAGTTGTGGAAGTGGTGGATTTTTGTTAGGCAGTGCCCTGGAGTGAATGGTTTCTCACGTGCATTGAAAGTCAGGGCTTGCACATTGTTGGTGGCTAGTGATTGATGTAAAAGAATATTTTTAATAAAGAAGAAGACAAAGAAAAACAATATGGTGGTTTTTCTCCCCAAAGGGTTCCCATCTAACATCTGATGTACTCATGTGTTTGATGATGTTTGTTCTTATGGTTCATTTGTACATATGTTGATTGTTTCTCATGGTTTGATTATGCTATGTCTATATATGTTACTTGTATGTTGTGTTAATTATTGAATGATTAAAACTATGAAAAGGAAAAAAGTGAAACTAGTGATCCACACTGCATAATATTGATTCACCCCCCTCTCAGTGTTCTCAAGCTCCAAGTAATTGGTATCAGAGTGGGTGTCTTCAAGTGTAGCTTGACCGTTGGAAGGAAAATCTAGTAAAAAAAAAAATTGGTGGATCATCAAGGTGTTTCTCTGCTCAGTACTACAAGCTGCCAGGTATGGAGAGAAAAGGTGAAGACCAATTTGATAGCTTATGGATCTGATGTTTGGATGTTAGCATGTGAATATTATGGAAACTATCCCATCTCAATAAAAGTGCAACAACAAAATTCTCAAGCCAAATGTGTGATATATGACAATCTTCACATTGTAGATCTTGGTAAAGTCATGGATCTAACATCTGCAAAGGACATATGGGACAAATTGCAAGTTTTGTTTGGAGGAGACATTAGCAATAGTAAAGGAGAGATTGAGATGAAGAGTAAGAAGAGGAAAAATAAGAAGGGATCTCATATGAAAGAGTCTCAAGTTGATGGGATATACCCCCCAGTTTGAATGAATCAGTTGATCATCAAGAGGAGAAATAAAAAAATGGAGACACAAGAGAACCTGATGTGTTGGAGCATAGCATATTTGAGGGTAAGGATGATAATGAAGTGTTTCTTAGCTATGTTTTATATGGATCTGATGATACCCATGCTAAGTTGAGCAATCAAGATGATGAATTTGGCAGAATGCTAGTTTTGTGAGCTGAACATGATTCAAATATGGTTGTAATAGAGAAGTTTATTGCTGAAATAGAATGAATAACATTTGAAAACAGAGATCAAGTAATATTATTGTAGATATTCAATGAGAAGGAGAGTGATCTTAGAGAATAAATACTCAGCTTAAAGACCTAGTTGGAAGAAGCTAAAAGAGTTGAAGTTATAATGATCATCCAACAAAAAAGAAAGAGGGCCAAGTTGAAAAGCTAGAAGTTGAAGTTGTCTCAATGAGGAAGCTATTAGAATAGAAAGGCAATCAACTAAAGTAGGAGAAGAACACCAAGGCCTTGGACACAATTGTTAGTAGTAAAATATCTCCTTTGATTAGATTTGGTCTTGGATTTTATAAGGGACAATCTAGCACACATGCACATGCAAAGAACAATGTGGCACCTAAGAAGTCGGTAGCAGATAATGGCACCAGGATAAGCAACGAGGAAGGTAGCAAGTAGAAGATCTAGCAATAGAGAAGAGTACCAAGAGGAGCGCCTAGGACAAAAATACCTTTTGCTCCAAGATAAGAGTATGACATATTTCAAAGGAGGACCAACTATTATTTTTCTCCTTTGATGGATGAGGTAGAGTGATACATCTATCACAACTATGGACATGTTGTAGCCAGTTGTAGAAGCAGAACTTTCATATCTAACCAACAAAGTATGTAATAGTTTAGTATCTAAGGAGATAAACAACCTTCAGGAATATTAATGCATTTCATGTTTATTGCTTTTCATGTAACTTATTTGGCCACAAGGTGTTTGATTGTATATCATATGCATGGAGTAGAGGCATGACCAATGCAAAGCAAAGATCTGGCATGATTAGCATAAGACATGACACTCTTTCATCATATCGTGGTCATGAGTTGCTACACTTGTGACAATCTTGGTCATGTGGCTAGAGATTGCAAGTTTTTTTGTTTCTCAAGGTAGATCAAGCAAAAGGAGTAGATCTAAAGTATGCCTATCAAAAAGCTAGAAGAGAATGCATATACCAGGAAGCAATATACCAAAGTGTGCAAGAAGAAAGAGGAGAAACAAGTGAAGTGTGGAATTTATCTATGCATGCTTGAGGAAGATGATGACAGATAGTACATAGATAGTGGATGTTTCCATCATATGTTAGGGGACAAGAGAAAATTCCTTTACCTAAAGAAAACCAAAGATGGCCATGTTATTCTTGAAGAAAATACACCTGCTAAGGTGTTGGGAAAAGGAAAGGCCAAGCTTGGTGACAAGAATACAAATGTAGTTGATTTATTTCGGTTGAATGTTTGAAACATAAAATCCTATGAGTGAGCCAGATGGTTGATTGGGACAAGGAAGTGATCTTCAACTCCAAAGGGTGTTGCATTTAGAAAGAAGGGTTTAAGAGATTGATAGCCAAAGGAATCAGGAATCATGATAATGTAAATGTGTTGAAGGGAAGAGTAATTAAAGGCAAGATATTGAAGACAATATCTTCCTCTTCATATATTAAGTAGGAGAATTTAGTCCCCACTATAGGCCATTGATCTCAGATATATTTACAAGAAAGATTGTAGAAGAGTGATTGGTCTCAGGGGGAGAAAAAATGGCAGCAACATGGAAGCTTGAAGAAGGCATGAAGACAAGTTGTAGAAACAAATGGTGTGATCAAGAGCCTAAAAGAAAGATCAGGTCCACAAGATCAATATAAAGATTGGAAGGTATTTGAACTTAGGGGGAGCTATGCATGACATTAGGGTTTGAAGGCTTGCATTTTAATTGATCTTGATTTTGCTCATTTCTTTTGCAACAACTAAATATATTGTATACATGAGTGAAAATTCATGTAAGGTCAACCATGTATGTATTTATTCATCATTTGGTCTATTGGTTGAGTAGCCCTACTATTAGTAAGGCATAGGAGAGAGAGTGAATTTCTTTAGCTATGCATAGGATCGTGTCACTTGCCTTAGTCTTGCATTGAAGGAAGTACTTGATTTAGCCATGTATGTATTTTTTTATCATTTGGTATGATGTTTGAGTAGCCCTTATTCTAGTTATGCACATGAGTGAGTCATATTTTAGCCATGTATGGGACTTGGGTGTCAAAGTATAACTTTTTATTTCATTGATTAAGTCATGTGATGCCATTGTAAGCCTTGTACTATCTCATTGTTTATCATTGGTCATGCTTGATTGTGGAAGCATTGATCTAGCTTGTGTAACCTCTTGCATGTGGCAAGGAGGCATGGACTCAATAAGACATACAAAGCAACAACAAATTCTTGTTAAAAATGACTTTGAAGAGTTGGTTGTGGAAAACCTAGCACATGTCAAGTGGAGCATGTTTAGCAATATGGAGGTCATTTTTGGCTTGTTGTCGTTGATGTCCCTTAGTTACAGGAGATACACGTGTGGAAGCTATTTTTTTTTTTTGTTCTAATTTCTATGTTGAAAGAGTATTGTAGCTGATTATATG
Organism: Pinus taeda; assembly: GCA_000404065.3. Classification (NCBI taxonomy): domain Eukaryota; kingdom Viridiplantae; phylum Streptophyta; class Pinopsida; order Pinales; family Pinaceae; genus Pinus; species Pinus taeda. The sequence continues at coordinate 68,053 of APFE030129548.1, forward strand.
TAATCATAAAACAATTGGTATAGGAAATGGGAATTTGGTGTCAACAAGGTGTTTTAGTGAGGGTTGGTCACCCTTCGCCATTGTTTTAAAAGGGGGAGAGAGGAAGAGAAATTGGTTTCATATGGAAGGATCATGTTCAAGTTGACTCAATAGGTTTCCATCAATGCCAAAGGGGAACATTGTTTGCATTGTAGTGTTGGTATTGATGTAAATGGGAAACAAGTTGTGTTTTATGGCTTGTATGCACTTTATCTAACTTGTTACATATTTCATGATTGTGTTGAGAGCTAGTTTTCCATTTTGCCTTATGTATCCATCACATTTATGCACTAATCATTATCGAGCCTCCAAGCACTCGTTGTTGTACAAACTTCAAGGATATAGGACCAAACGCACATAGTGCTACAAGACTTCATTTACATACTATTTGAGTTTGGAAGCAGAATTTGATACTTCGGTAAATTCACCAATATTGGAATATATTAAGGCATTGAAGTGGTCATGGTTAATCATTTGATTTGGTTGACTTATTGATTGATTTGGTAAAATAGTTATGTGTGGATCTTCTCATGGTGGTTGGGTTGATTTGGTCCAAAGTCTCCACGAATGAATGCATTGGTCCATTTGGTTTGAGTGCGCTTGATCTAGTCATACCTCCAACAAATTGATTTGGTCTTAATGTGAAGTGGATAATGGTTAATAAATGAAATGCGGATGTGGTACAAATTTGCGTGTTGTGAAATTAGTTAAGTGTGCTACGTGATGGGTTGTGATAAATAAAATGATCATGGTTAATGTCGAGGTAATCATTGATCTAGTATTCTGCATAGTGGTTGGTTGTTCTTCAATAGGTTATGGAGCGTAATTGATCGCATGGGTATGGTCTGATTTGACTATTGGAAAATGGTTTCTAAATATCATTGGTCAGAGACTGAATAAGTTTACATACACAATGTTTTGGAGATAAAGGGGCGTCATGTTTGAGTGCATTGAATGGGAAAAAATATTTTTTTACTCACCTATAGCAGACACGAGTCAAGTTGTTCCTAAGAGTAGAGGTTGAATGCATCACTTATGGTGTAAGTTGAGCATTGTGTGTTGTAGATCGTAATAGATGGAAATCCTTGAAAGTTTATGTGTGGAGTGTGATTTTTGGTCTTTGGAATAGTGTGAGTGCCAGTAAAATTGATGCCAAATTAATGTGTCATTATATAGGAGTCTGTATGTGGATCCAAGGCATGATTTCACAGAGATTAGAAGTGTTGCACTTGAGGATAAACTAGGGAGTTATATACTTTGTCTTGTTATGCATTCAATTGATAGAACATGGATCAATTTGGTTGTTGTGCGATGGTGGGGCAAGAAGTCTAATATGTATGGTTGTAGTTGTTTGTATTATTCCCAAAGAACAAAGTATTTGTATGATTAACAATGTTCATGCAAACAACATATTAATGATGGTATTTTCATAGTTCTTGTGTTTTTCTACAAATGATGTTAGTGCAACATTCTGTGTGGATGAATCTTTAATTTTTAGAGATCCATTGATGCCATGTGTATGTATGGATTTGTATGATCCTCTTAGATATGGGTATATGTGTCTTGATGTCTATGGTTGAGCAAGAGAGTATGGTGTTGTTGTCTTGTCTAATGTATGATGAGAGTATGCTGTTGCTTAGTTGATGAGTTAGAAGAGAGATTGATATGTTGATCTATGAGTGAGGGCAGATTAGTTTGATGAGCTAGAGTTTTGTCAGAGTATGTAGCTAGGGTTTGTCACTGTTGATGTATTAGGAAGAGAGATTTATGTGGGAGAGGTTTTGATGTATTTTTTATGAGAAGAGAATATTATGTGGATCCAATATTAAAATAGATGAAACGAGGTCCATAGATGGTTGATCATAGAATAGTTGGCCTAATTTGAAAATGTATGAAAGGTGGTCCACAAGATTTTGAAGGTTGGGGCCTTCAGTAGCAAGTGGTGGCTTGTTGGCAAGTGGTGGATTATTGCCAAGTGGTGGCTTGCTCATGGATTGGTGACTTACTTTAGATGGTGGATTGAGAAAATATTGGAGGTTGGGGCCTGCATAGTTATGGAAGTGGTGACTTCCATCAGGTAGTGGCCTGGAGCAAGTTTTTGCTCGCATGCATTACAAGTTCAGGCTTACACACTTGAGGTGGCCAATGAATGATGTAAAAGAATATTTTTAATAAAGAAGAATACAAATACAAACAGTACGGTGGTTTTTCTGTCGAATGGTTTTCCACCTAACATCCAATGTCCTCATGTGTTTAATGGTGTTTTCTCTCATGGTTCATTTGTACTAATGTTGATTGTTGCTCATGGTTTGATTATGTTATGTCTAGATTTTATAATTGTATGTTGTGTTAATTATTTAATGATCAGTTAAAAGTATGGAAAGGAAAAAAAGTGAAACTTATGATCTACACTACATAATATTTATTTAACCCCCTTTTCAATATTGTCAAGCTCACAATATATTGTTAATACAAGCCTCCTGTTTTTCATTGGTCATCAGTTTGTGGCCAACTGGTTGGTTGGCTAGTGAGTTGGCTAATTTTCCTTGATTTCAATCAATTGGCATAATGTCCATTATTTCAGATGGCTAGCAACATCTTGTTCCTAGATCTCCACATTTGATTGATCAAGTTTTTCACTCCAGTATTAAGACATGTTTTTCACTTCCTCTAACATCTGATCGATGTCCTTCCTCTTCTACAAGTTGATCCAACTAAGCTTATATGTTAGACTATGTCTCTTTTGATAATGTGTGGTATTCCTTTTCCCCCTTCTACTTTTCTCAAGAATTTTCTTGGGAAGAAATCTCCTACATAACCTATGTTGGATCAACTGGGTGAAACTCTTATGTAAGGTTAATCTCATGAACAACTACCATTGTTTATCTTCTTATTGGATTTTTTGGTATTGTTTTTGTTGGTTAACTTGACTGCATCGAGTTAGGTTTGGTAGCGCTTATTGGTTGGGATCAAATAGTGCTTTGTTCCTATTGAGGCATCCCTTTTTCATTTTTCTTGACTAGTCTCTATCTTCTTTTCTAGGACAATATTTATCTCCAATTCCTCCACCAAACCTTCTTTCACTTATGCTTTTCTTCTGCACAAGATGGCCCTATACTAAACTATAATATTTTCCTTGGCCTCATTGACTTCTAATGAGTGGCCTTACCTTTTTTCTATTCCTCCAGGAAGAATCTATGGGGTTGTTTATTATGGAGCTTGATTATCTTCTTGATTAAGAGGTCTTGTTTTTAGCCACATTTCGACATCGATTCCTCACGGCGAGTGCAGGGGATATTTTTCCCTTACTATAGTCACCAAGAAGTCTAAAAGGGTAGACAACAATGTTTTGTTTTAGAGCACCCACCCCCCCCCCCCCCCCCCCCCCCCCCCCCCCCCAACGCGGCGTAAGGGTTTGGGAGTAATTCCCTTGAAGCAGAATATTTGGAAAAATTGCCTTGTGAAATAATGTAATTTTGTAGTCATTTTGGACCATTCATCATTAGGTCACAAATTTGATGTTATAATTTTATTTATTTTTTCTGATCTTTATTTTTGTTTCTATGTGGTTCATGGTTTGTGGATATCGATAATCGCTACATCCATGGACTATTTGTACTAGGAAAATCCACCCAAAGGGATCACTTCCTGTCAACTCAACCATGGAGCCTAACCCTGAGAGTGTCGAGAGAATTGAACCTATGACCTGCCAATAACAGAGGTGTTTTAATGATGGGGACTCGACCAATTGAGAAAACCCTCGGGGAAATCTGACAGTTGATGTTATGTTAGGGTTTTTCTGACCCTAGAAGGAAATGCTCTTTTATGAGGGAATTGAATTACAATTATGTATTTTGGAGAGAGAATTATAATTGAGAGTAGAAGAGGAGGCTACAATGGACATATGGCAGGCCGTATCCCTTCATTTGCCTAGATGGAATAAAATAATTGGCTATCTATTTCTCCATATATGTATCCCAAATTCGTGAATGGCGTATATTGGTGTCTCCTTTGTATTTTTTCATTCTACATTTTATTTTTGCATTCATTTGTATTTATTGTTGTTTTATTTTATTCCTAACAACTGGTATGAGAGCTGAATATTTATTTGATTGATAAAACTCAAAGGAAATGAGGGTTATTGGTTTGAGTGGGAGCAATGGCGGAAATTTTATATATATATGGAAAAACTTTTTCTACCATGAAAAATGTAAATGGAAGATTATCTATATCAAAAAAATATTTTTTCTACCATTGCGCGAGATAGAAAAGAAGGCAACGACTTTGAAAGATGAACAATGGGATATTCTTGAGAGAAAGGCACTAGGAACAATATGGTTGTCCCTAGAAGAATCAGTGGATTTCAACATTTTGAAAGAAAAGAAAATGGATGGTTTGATGAAGGCAATGGCTAAACTATACAAAAAAACCCTTGGCTTCCAAAGGTATTTCATAAGAAGAATTTATTCAATATGAAGATGATAGAAGGTGGGTCTATTTATAATCATTTAAATGAATATAACATGGTAACCAATAAATTAAGTTCTGTACAAGTATAATTTGATCATGAGGTTAGGTCTCTTTTGATTTTCTACTCATAGCTACAAATATGGAATGGTTGTAACATGGTAGTGAGTAATTTTGTCTTTGTTTTAGACATTTTAAAGTTTGATAATGATGTTGATGTTATCCTTAGTGAGGAATTGCAATGTAAAAGCATACATGAGATGTCAATTAATTCTTTGACTATGGAGAACAAGAGAAGACAGAGTAAGAGAGGAAAGAGCCCAAGGAATTATGGAAATTCTAAGAATGGAAGATCCAAATCTGTAGGGTGGATAGAATTTTGTCATTGTTGGAAGAAAGTACACAAGAAGAAAGATTGTTAGTACCTAAAGGAAAAAAAAGAAAAAAGAAAAAAAATGGAGACGGACAACAAGAGAATAATAACGAAGCAAATGTATTAGGTGATGTGTTACAAGATGCTTTAATCTTTTCAGTATATAACATTGTTGATTCTTGGGTGATAGAATTATAGTCTTCATTTCACACCACACCTCATAGAAATTATTTTCCAGATTATGTTTATGGTGATTTTGGATAGGTTTATCTAGGTGTTAATGAACCATGTAAAATTGTTGGAAAGGGTAAGGTATGGATAAAATTACGGAATGGAAACAAATCATTTTTGAAAGAGATAAGACATGTTCTTGATTTAAGAGGAAGTGTAATTTCAATGAGGTAATTAGGAAGTGAATTTTGTATAGTTACATTTATAGGAAATTCATGGAAGGTCACTAAAGGATATTTTATAATAGAAAAAGGAGAGAAGGTAGGTATAGTGTACTTATGTATTGGTAATATTTACCTTTATATTGCTTTATCTTCTATAGAAGAAAATACAACATTGTGGCACCATAGGATTGAGCACATGAGTGGGAAGGGATGCATCTTCTCCACTCATGGAAATTATTTCCAAATTTGAACAAGGTTGATTTGGACTGATGTGAACATTATGTTTATGAAAACATGAAAGAGTTAGATTTATCAGAATTGTGAGGGAAAATAAGAGTAAAAAGTTAGATCTTTTGAAAATGGACATTTGGAGACTGTTGAGGAATCATCTCTTGTTTGATATTATTATTATGTTACTTTTATTGATGACGCAACTAGGAAAACTTGGGTTTATAGTATTAGAAACAAATATGGTGTCTTTAATACTTTTAAGAATTGAAAGCTTTGGTTGATAATGAGATAAGAAAGAAGTTGAATTGTATCAAATTAGATAATGGAGACAAATATTCTATCAAGGAGTTCGATAGTTATTTTTCATACCATGGGATTTGTAGAGAGAATAAAAGTCTAGGATCACCACAAGAAAATGGTGTGTCAAAAATGATGAATAGGACAATCATGGAGCATGCAAGGAGTGTGAGATTGCATGCATGATTTCCCTTATAGTTTTTGGAAAATGTTGTTGATATTGGAATTTACTTAATGAATCGAGTGCCTTCAATTTCTGTGGATGGTGGAATTTTAAAGGAGGCAGGGATAGGTGAAAAGTTGAACTACTCATTTATGAAGACTTTTGGTTGTGAATTATGTGTCCATATTTATAGAGAAAATACAAAAAATCTTGATGCCAAATCAAGGAAGTGTTCTTCTATTGGATATGAAGTTAATGACTTTGGCAAACACTTATGGGATTGTGAAAATCTAAACATAATTAGGAGTAGAGATGTGTTATTCAATAAGAAGGTCACATATAAAGATTAAATGCAGAGAAATAAATAGGAAAAGGAAAACACATGATACATAGTGATTAATGAAATCATTGAAAACTAAATTCCAAAGGTGCTATAAAATCAAAATGTTGAACAATAGCAACAATTATTGGTACCTCAAACTCCTACTAATGTTATCCAAAGATAAAATGTTAAGTAAACCCCTGGAATGATATTCTACTTCATTGTATTATGTATTGTTGACTTATTATAGTGAACCAAAAAGATATGAATAAGCAATGCAAGTAGAAACAATGAAGAAATTGGAGCAACGCATGAAAGAATAGATGGATTATTTGTTTTAGAACTAGAATCGACACTTGGTCCCATTGCCTGCAGGTAAAAGAGAATTGTAAAGTAAATGGGCTTATAGGTTGGAGGAATAATATGGAGGGAAAAGGAGGTACAAGGCTAGACTTGTTGTAAATAGGTTTGCATGTCAGAAGAAAGGTATATATTTTGATCAAATATTTTCTCCTATTATCAAAATGACTTCAATTAGAACTATTTTAAGTTTAATGGTAGTAGAATATTTGTATCTTGAGAAATCATATGTAAAGACAACTTTTATCCATGGTAACTTGGAGAAAGATATCTATATGAAACAACCATAGGGGTATGAAGTCAAAGGGAAGGAAAAATTAGTATGTAAACTGAAGAATATTGTGTATGGTTTAAAGCAAGCTCCAAGGTGGTGTATTCGAAGTTTGATAGGTTTATAATAAGAAAATGTTATAGTAGATGTTAGTCTATCACTGTGTTTATTTTAATAGAATAGATAATGAAATCTATATTAGCTTGTTATTTTATGTACATGGCGTGCTTGTTGCAAGGTTTAACATGCAAGATATAAATGTGCTCAAAAGAGAAATAGCTAATTCATTTGATTTGAATGATTTGGTTGTTGCAAAGAAAATAATTGGTATGAGAATAAGAAGAGACTAGAAAAATTATAAACAACATTTGTTCAAAGTGAGTACATAGAAAAGGTGTTGGAAAGATGCAAAACCAGTTAGTACACCTTTGGCCAAACATTTCAAATTTACTAAGTAGATGTGTCCTTAGACACATGAGGACATAGACTACATGTCCAAGATCCCATATTCATTAGTAATGGGTAGGTTGATCTAGGTGATGGTGTGAACAAGGCCCGATATTACACATGCAATAGGAGTTGTTAGCAAGTATATGAACAATCCAAGTAAAGAGAATTGGAAGGTGTTAAAGCAGATTCTCAGGTACTTCAAATGTACTGCTACTTAGGAATTATCTTTGGAGGTTAAAACATTGTTCTATAGGGATATGTTGACTCAAATATAATAAGTGATGTAAATAGCAAGAGGAGCACCATAGGGTATGTTTTTACTATAGGTGGAACAACAGTAAGTTGGATTTCAAAATTACAAAGGGTTGTTGCACTTTCAACAATAGAAAAATAGTATATTGCTACTATATAGACTAGTAAAAATGATTTGGTTACAGAGGTTCGTGGAGGAATTGGGAATAAATTAGGAGAATAACATGTTGTATAGTGACAGTGATAGTTCCATTCATCTTGCAAAGAAATTATCCTTTCATTCTAACATTAAGCGTATACAACTTAGGTACCATTTCATATGATCAATTTTGGAAGATGGATAGTTGAAATTGGAAAAGATACATACTTTCAAAAAGCTTATAGAGATGTTAACAAGGCAGTAAACAAGGAAACTAAAGTTTCTGCTTAGTTTCGATTGGTCTTCAAGCATGATTATGAAGATGAGAAACTAGTCAGATCCAAAGTTGCAGCATAATCTAACAGGCGTAGTGACAATGGAATTATTGTAATTACTTTGTAAGTGGGAGATTGTTGGTTGTGGATCCTGATTATATTCTTGATTTAAAAGTCTTATTTTAGTTATGTTTAGACTCTAGTTATGAAAGGGGGGGTGTAAGTGGGCTTTCCCCTCTACTATTTTTGCTAGTGGGTCTAGGAGGCTGACAACAATATTTGGAGGCCCCCCCTCCCTTGATGTTGACATACGTCAATATTGAAAATTTCGCAATTCATTGCGACAATCTTCCCTATCTCCCTAATAAATAAACTAAACACAAATTCCATAAAATAAATAAAGAATAAAAATAAAATTAATAGGTTGGACCCTGCCTTAAGACAATGACATAAGGATCTTTTGTAGTGAATAATAATATTATGATACATTAGATTTTCCTTCACATTTCAATTTTGACTATGCTTGGAATGAATATGAAAAAATAAAAATAAAATATGAGCATATATTTATATTTGGCCAAGTTTTGAAAATAAGTTGAGTCTCGCCAAATCACCTGAAGGAATAAGGGTTTTAATTTTATTAGCATGCATTCAATTATTACAACCTCTAGTGTCAAATATCATTCTTGCACTATATTCATAAGCATCTCCAAGTCAATTTTACATATATACCATGTTACTTTATCTTCTATGGCCTGAACATAACTATAATACCACCACTACTAGAGGGTTTGAATCATAGTAAATGATTTTATGTAGTTTTATGGTCACAAATTTATTCCCCCCTTGTAGGGAAAAGGATGCCAGTGCATTATTAAATGTGACACTTATGTTTTCAAGGTCGATACGTATTATTATCAAATATTCACAAAACCTTTTAAATATAATCTTATAATATCTTACTCAATCATTGTCTCTATGGTTAAAATGCAAGTCTCTTGATATCATATCTTAAAGGTTTGGGTGTCTATAGTTACGACTAATTATGAGGTTGGTACCATCCATGCACAATTAAATGAATTACCACTATAATAAGATACACATATGTATTGAGTTGTTGTCACATGAGAGATTGGACCTAGGATATTAATTATGAGGTGATATATTTAAGATTTTATGGCGTAACATTTATGACCCATATTAAATTATTTTTCCTCACCTGGACTGCATTGGTGCTTACCTAGAGATGCTAGAACTACCCATTAGCAGGTAACATAAAATATGGTTGACTAGATTAATGTGTGGTAGCCAAATATCATGGGAAAGTTTAGAACATGTTTTATGATATACGCATATCTTTGATTTCCACCATGTCATCTATTGTCAACGATGATTGGAATTGAATAAACTATCCACGGGCATGATATCACATCATGTCTATGTTGTCCAACATGGCATTAGAATTTTACATTTATAATGGTTGGTCCTCTCCCATAATCTTTGTCTGAGATCAATTATTAATACCATATCACTTCATGCTCTCCTTTTCCAATGCAATTTGATATTTTTTAAATTCATTTGATCCTAGATTTATGAAATATGCCAAACAACTCTCATACCACCTTGTAAACCCTGCCCACGTAATGCACCACTGCTCGAAACTATTGTTGGTTGATAGTGTTATTGGCGCAAGATAGAATCCATACTTTTTTGTTTTTGTTGTCTCACTATCCATGTTGGAAATCCTTTTATCTATCATTATTTCCAACATTTACTCTCCATCACTCCCCAAATCTCGACTAACGTATGGATTTTTTCACTACCCGCAAAGTTTCAGGGACTTTGTGTGTATATAGCCATCCTCTATTCAGTTGTTTCCCTCTGAAAGTACTGCGAACCACTGTTGGAAGCCAAGGAGTTTAAATGAAATTATTGGACCATAGGGAAATAGTTCTTTGGCTTGCTAAGTTACCAGCTATGCTGAAAGAAAAGTAATATATTCCAGTCTTTTAATTAGTCGAATTTACATTAAGTTTTACTACCTTGTTCCCATTCTTCCTTCGGTTTGTTCATTAATTTTTTAATATTATCTCACAACTCCTCTAAAATCCTTATTTTCAAAACAAATCCCCTTTTTACTCATTAGAAGACACCATAAAGTTCATAGAATTCATCTATATTGATTTAGAGTCTTCACTTTGTTTGCCTTTATGAAACCTATATTTTATCATTAAATGTCTATTCTAGGTCTGTATGTAAAGGAGAAATGCCTCCACAAGGTATTTGCATAATCCTTTTTTGTTCTTGCGACCTTCTCTGCTCAATATTCCCGCACCATGTAGTGTGATCCCCTCAGACCCATGGTCTCCACATAAAATAACTTTTCGTTCTTCTAGACTTCCTAAATTTATGTCTATGATCCACGTTTTTAAATGAAACATATTATTATAAATGCATCCAATGTTTGAGAAAGCTATGAAAATGTTTTATTCATGACCCACCATAGTTGTCTCCATATGCCTTGTCACCAAATTAAGTAATTTCTTCATCCATTTTTCCTTATACAAGAATCAAGATTTTCACCTTTTTCAACATATGTATTTCATGCTTTGTTATGAAGGCTATTTGAAAATGGGAATATATACAAAGCCATGGATCCTAAGTGATGCAACGAGTAGACCATGTTCTCTTTCTATATTAGAGCTTTCATAAGGTTTTTTGATACAACCAACGTTTATAATTGTTTTCTTTTTAACCCAAAGTTTACTTGCTTCATAATAATGGGTTGTTCCTCCTATATCAATCTTAGCACACTGTTTATCTTTCACCCCTGACATTAAAAAAAAACCCTACAATTTAAATTATTCATTCATTGCATTATATATATATATAGAGAGAGAGAGAGAGAGTCCTTGGGTCTCCGGCACAAAACCCATGTCAATGTTATTACGAAGATAAACTAGTATTTTTCCTTCATGACCTGGGAAAAACACGTTTCTAATAACATAAATTTGTTTACAAAGTCCATAATTTCCACATTATTTTTTGCTACAAGACAAAAATCTTGGTTATTTTCCATGTCTCTATTCACCCAATATAAAATGGAAATATTGTTTTAAATTGTTTCGAAAAAACCAAGCCTTTATTTTGTGAAACATGTCATATATATATATATATATATATATATAATAAATATAATATATATATATATATATATATATATATACATACATTTGTTTACAAAGTTAAGAATTTCCTCATTATTTTTTGCTACAAGAAAAAAATCTTGGTTATTTTCCATGTCTCTATTCGCCCAATATAGAAGGGAATTCATTTGTTTTAAATTGTTTTCAAAATCCTAAAGCCTTTTTCTTTTGTGAACCATATATATATCACTCCAAATCCACGATCTGGCTATGAGAAAATGACCATCATGTCGCTACCAAGCGTTTTTACTTTTTATGTCTACATAATTATATACACCTCTCGGTGCCATATTCAACCCGTGTCATCGATTTTTCTTAAAGAAAAGAGACCTCTATTTATGCCAACTCACTCCCCTAGTTCATTAAATTTGAGATATATTCTATCATTAATTTGTTATTATGATACACCAGGACTCTGTAATATTCAAATAGATGTCTAAAATATTTCTTGATATCATCACCCTGTTAATACATTTTATATTACGATATTATGTAGACCCCCTATATTGATTATACATGGATTGTGACAATGCATTAAGTGATTATCCTTTCCGTTATAAAATTTATTCTGAAGTATATGTTTTTAAAAATCAACGTAGTTACCTCTCGATCGGGATGAGGTGTGGTGTTGGCGGCGATAGACCTCGATTGGACATGGTCAGTACCGAAGCATTCATGACAACTGCCCCCCACATACTTAAGGTGGGGGTGCGTTGTCATCACTCATGAATGCATGGGATGTGGGCTGGCAGGGTGGTAGAGGGAGAGTTAAGGTAGGGTGGTGAAGACGGGGAAGGTATTCGACATGCTAGGAAAGTGAATTTTGCAGAGGAGAAGGAAGGAAGATTAGAGCGGAAGAGAGGAGACGTAAATTTGGTTGTGGGCTAGCGACGAATTTCTGGTATGTAGTCTGGTCTTGCTCCTGGTCAATTTCTGAGCTCTGGTCGAATTCCTGTGGCAATTTCATGCGCTAGTGAGGGTTCCACTGGGAGGAGGGAGAGGCAAAGGGCTGCCCTAATGGGGCTTAGCTCATTTAGGAAGAAACCTGGGGAGGAAAGGGAGGCCATGGGCCGACTCTGCATGTCAGCCATTTTGCTATTAAGCCAAAATTTTAGCAATGGCATGGATGTTGTGGGGTTGAGCCAAGCTATAGGCCCACACCTGTTAGCCTAGTTTAGAGGAATTGGGGTTGGCAAGAATGTCAGGTCCAGGGGGTTGAGTGAAGTCTAGAGAGGTAAAAAAGAGTTGCGGGCAAGGGGTTGGGATACCAGCAATGCCACCAATTGGTTGTGGAAATCTTGGCAATTGCACTTGCATGGAAGAAAAAACGTAGATAGGGACCCTGGGGGACACAATTGGTAAAGAGGCAAGCATTCCCATGGTAGGAAGTTGCAAGCTAAGGAAGGGGCATGCGGGTATGATAGCAATTGTAAATCCCGCGTCCAGATGGGTCTAAATGTCGGGTTCCTAATGTAGGGGGTGAGTAGCTTCTGAGCCATGGTAGGGAGGGCGGCATAGGGAAAATACTAAGGACCTGAGCTTGGAATCCAATCCCCCAGGCCACCTATGGCCACATGGATTCCTTAACCAGCTGCAGGTTAGGCAGAGCAGAGAAGCAAGGTTTTCCTAGTTGCTATGGATTGATGTGAATGTAATCAGAGACCTAATGGTGTCTGAATGTTTATAGGGCATCAAAGAATAGGACATGGCTCCAACTAAACAAGGGCATGGTCATGGAAGTAAGCGCCTGACTCCCCGGGAAGCCAAGAGACCCAATCCAATGGAAAGCCGCAGGGACCGCAAGCCTGTTGAGAACCTCATAGTGGAAGCAGTTGTAGCATATAGGGATGAAACAGATGAAGGCATCTAAAAGTTGACAGATGACGAGGAAGAAGAGATAAAGTAGGAGATGGAACCGGACAACAAGATAAAAATCTGGAGGACGATGGTTCCTGACCCAGGGAACACAAGAGGCATAATCACACAATTCAAACACACCCTACACCTGTATTTCTTGATGAAAAAATTGCTGGGTAAAGCAATGGAACAAATTTCTGTGGGGATGGCAGTCATATTGCAGGGCCTTCCCAATTACAAAAAAGACATGAAGAAAATCATATATCAGTTGCACAAACAGGATGTCAGGATGGATCGTATCGGCCATCACATCCATTGCATTATGGAGTTGTTTGGAATGTCAGAGGCCACTGCTGATGATCCCGCTCCTGTTGCCCCAAACTCAGAGAAGCAGATAATCAAGAAGGATTAGTTCCTCTATGCTTAGTTTTTGTTTATGCGAATAACATTTAAATTTCATGTTGTTTATGTTAGAAGTTATATAGCATTGGGACATGAGACTGAGATCTACTTAGCCTTGATAGAAAGACTGAAGTAATTTTGTTTTTGGATGGCATATAATGCTGACCGGTGGCCAAGAAACTCGGTTTCCCTTCGGGGTGAGTTGAGGTCACCAGGTAAAACTGTGTGGTGTAAATTTTCCTTATATATATAATAGAAAATGGATGGTCCCACCAAGCATTACAAAAAAAAATCAACATAGTTACCGATCAAACGAGAACTATTACCTCAAAACAGGTACTTAAGCCCAAAAATCCAAAAAAAGCATGAAAAAACAACCCAAAAATAAAAAGTGTTGATTCTGCATCACCATTCTTTTTAAAGTAAATTTTCAATATTTTTAAAAATAACAGTAAAAAACAATAAAAGACATTTTGTTTGGTGCAAAAAACATCTTGAATAAAAAAGTGTTGATGCCGAAATAATTTCTTTTTTTTAGGGTACATTTTCAACATTTTTTAGTAATGACATTAAAAATAAAATATCATGACTCTGAAAAACTTTAAATTTACAACGTTTTTCAAGCATGACATTAAAGATAAAATAT